>JAQQAE010000079.1:0-45947 GCA_029823295.1 Pseudamia nigra | reverse complement strand
CAGCTGAGTCAACCTGCCTACTCCCACAGCACACCCCCCCCCACCCTACCACATACAAATACACACACACGCACACACACACAAAACACACACATACGGTGCCCCAACCCCCACATTACCCCACACCTTGTAATGAAAACATCATCAATTATCCCTCTTGACAGGCCCCCGGGACCAAAGGCAGACAGCTCTCTTTGGGGGCATCTCTTTGTGGAATGACCCTCATAGACACATATACTTGCCACTCACACTCTTTGCAACTGTTTCACTGTTATTTTTTAGTGTGTGTGTATTAAAGGCTGATGTCCATCTGGTGGAAATGCAGGGGGCAGGAAGTGTATCCTTACGTGTGTACGTGTGCGTGTCTTTTGTGGTCTTGTTTCGGTAGGATGACTGTGGGGGGATAATGGTACGGCCGGGGCAGAGGGAAGTCATCAGCCCTGACACGGACTCCTGAAAGGCCATCTGTTTCGTGACTGATGGATGGAATGATGGATGGATGAGTAAATGAATAGCGGGATACAGTAGATGTTTAGAGGGAGAGTTTAAAAAGATATGTTTATACAGAGGTACTGGCATTTATTTACATTCAACACTGCTGAAATTCATTCTCTGAATGTTTAATAAACAAATCTTTTGCTGTTTGTGAATTTAGTCGTCACTGAAAAACATCCCACCTAACTTGGTGTAGCAACTCACTCTGCTGAAAATCTGCCAGCTGTCCTAAGTATATTTTATAAGTATGGGTTTCACTGGAGTTGTGATGATTTTAAAGGTGTTTCCATCCTGCCAAGAACTACTTAAAACACAGCATACTTGGAATTCTTAAAAATATGTTTTATATAAATATCTAAATTAAATACACCAAGTATTGGCCCTTGCTCACATAGAACAATAAAAATGAATATGTACCACAGTGAAGGAATGTTCTTCAGATTAAATACGGTAACTCAGAGAAGTAACATGAGCAATGAACACAAAAACAGTCTACTGAAATACATATTGTAGCAAAATATTCCCAGGTTCTCAGGTCAGGTTTGCAAGACACTGCCTGTTTTCATTTTTGTAGTGTTTCAGCTCCTATATTCACTTTCTCCTTTCAGTTTTGTTGTACTCCTCGTCAGTGTGGTTCTACTCCTCTTTTTAAAAGCCCTCAAGGGCAGTTAACTTTTAATTCATGCCACCTTTGAACTTTTGCAAAACGTCTGTCATAGATAGCATTAAGCATGTGTGTGTGTTGATCTGGCCTTAGTCAAAGGGCAGCTGATGTGTTTCCTTGAGAACGTGAGAACTTTACAGACCCTCAAGGTCGGTCAGTAGCTCTGGAGGGGATCACCAGTTGCAAGAGATCTCACATGGCTCTCCAAGACATACCCGATTAATGTTAAAAGCAGGGGAGCTTCTTCATCACAGAGCTAGAAGTTAAACTCAGCTTCTTATTTCTAAAATTTATATATAAGTTTTTCTCAATATTTTTCCTGTGTTTCATCCTCCTCCTTTTCCTATTCTCTATAATTTAATAGCTGGAAAATATGAAGCAGTGCAGTGCGTGGTTTCATTGTTGTATGTTAGATTGATTGATGTATTGATGTTGAAGCTCTTCTGTCACATTCATGCTATTTTTCATTATCATCCCTATGTGATGTGTGTGTATGTGTGAGGCTGAAGACTGGACAAAAGCCCAATAGCTCAAATGTGTGAAATCATTTTTGGTTTTGTACCCACTAATCAGTTAACAATGATCTGCAAATCCAAAGAAAAGGATCACTCTCAGCTGCCAGACACAGAGGAACACACACTTTGATGCAGAAGCATGAGTGCACATACACATTTGCACTGTTGCATATGCTTAGAGTGGTGACGTCAGTGCATGGGAGGGGTGTGGAGTTCCCCACCATCATTGTGGTATTTATTGGAGAGTGAGTGGCAAGTTGATGTTTGGATGAGTGTGGGAAAAATATTGTCATAAGTCTGTGGTTAGCCTAATGGAATGCTTATACTGTATATAACACCAACATGATCATTACTAGCTGTTTAGTGTATTATTTTTTACAAGCAATATGGTTTTGTTTTAAACTCTTAAAATACACCATTGTCTTTGTGTTCATCATCTTTCAAAAATGAGTTTAGTACAGACATACTGTATGTACCATGACTTTGTTCGTTGAGTGAAATATTAACTCTGCAAAGTGTGAAATCACATTAGCACTAGCTGATAGCCATTATCCATTAGGCTGTGTTTGGTGATCCAGAGGATTGTGGGTTCTTTTCTGGCTGGAGTCAGCAGCTCAATACCTTTTACTTATAGCAACTGCAGGAGACTGCCCTAGATACATTTACTGTGTGTGTGTGTGTGTGCGCGTGTGTGCATATGCAGTAGTGCTATTATTTGTATGTGTCAGCTTCATGTCTCTTTTGTAAGCACTGTGTGCGTGTCTTTGTGTCGCATCCTGTGTGTGCTTGGTGGCTTTGCTGTCGTGGTAATCAGTTTGTGTGTTAGCTGAACTAATTTATCAATTCAGTTCCTCCCACTTGTATTTTCTCCCATGCGTGAACCCTGGGTCTCTTTTCTCTCCCTCCTGTACTCGGTCTGTCTCTCAGTCAGACAAAACACTTCTCTCTGAAACACTGTAAAGGTTTCCCATCTTTTATGCATGCCGTCTGCTTCTCTGACTTCTCTCTCCTTCTCTTCCTTTCTACTTTTCTTCCATGATTCACTCTTATTCCATTTTTCTATAATGTACAGCTGTGCTGGCTTACATTTTAATGGCCTTGAACTATGATATCACCACACTATTGGTGCACTAGTGCCATTTCAGAGAAATCAGAGAGAGAGAGGACTATGATTTATAGATGAGATGGCTTGTGATAGATATCCATAAGTCATCATTTTACACCTCCTCATCTTATAGTCTTATAATTGAGGTTTGCAGGATAACTCACTGAGGTGCTTATGGTGCAGGATAGAGGCAGGTGGCATGGAAGGTGTGATCATAGGCTGGTAGTCTGCCAGATGACCCAAGGTGCCCCTGTGGAGTGAGATGGTCAACTCTGTGTATATGGCAGCATACATGTATTTGTGATACATACGCATGTGTATTTGTGTCCTCCGTGTTTGTGTGTATCTGTCCAGTGGAGTGAAAAAAATCATAGCTAGTGAACCAGGTGGTGAATGCAGACAGGCAATAACTCATGGTGGAGGAGTCTGACAATGCTAAGGGCTGAGAGAAGAGGTATGATGGGAACATTTTCACAACACACAAATTTTTTTTTTATTCACCACTTATTTGTATTGTGTTTTTATTCTATATTGTCCTCATCCTTGTTGTCCACATCCCTCAGCTCTTCTAAGTGTTCCATTTTGTGTATTTGTCAGCTGTCTTCTTATCTTTTGCCTCCTTCTGCTCTCTTTGGAGCACAACGGTTGTTGCTGTACTAGCGATGGCAGGGGGAACTGAACAGGGTCGAGGGTGCTGCTCACTTGTTTGTTACGACAGATTAAGTCATTGATTTGTAAAAGCCGTGTACTGATGGAGAGGGCCCTCCACGGTTGAAGATGGAACAGGGGAAGAGATGAAGGCTGAGAAGGAGATGAATAAAAGAGGGAGGAGGAAGAGAGGAGAGAAAAGAGGATAGTTAAAGGAAGTACTAAATATAGAACAGAAGAATGGAGATATCAGAGACAGCAGAGAAGGAAAGGTGTACTCTGAGTGAAGGAGATGTCAAGGAAAAAGAAAGAGAAAGGAAGAAGAGAGCGTCATCTTTCAGTCGCTCAACTCTCATGTTCTCCTTCCCTCTTATACTTGCCGCTCCATAGAGCATAAGGGAGCAATTGTGAAATACCTTTACCTAGTTTCAGCATTCCCCCAATCCAGGTTCTTTTCACCCCCTAGGGGCCAACGGTGAGTTTCTAATTAAAACGTCGGGGGCAAAAGGGTAATTATGATAATAACATAATAATATTGCCCGGGTTATTAGAATGTTCTGTGGTCCCCAAATTGCTTCCTTAGAGAGATCACATTTCAGTGGCATTATGTAAAGTCAAATTTCCTTGAAAGTCAGGTGAAATGAAATGGATTCCCCCATGGTTTAGGTGCAATCTGAGAATATGATTCCCTCTTGTGTGTCATGGACACAGTAAAAAAAATCCACTTAACTTCTCACTACAATGACATATAGAGTCTCTGTTCTCGCTCACTTACAAGCTCCATTTAGTGTAAAGTGTTGTTAGGAAGCCTTCTCAATTGTTTAATAGTCTTTGTTTTGTTGCCTTCAATTCTCCCATAATAGCACCTTGTTTTGCTGCAGTCCTGTGTAACAACAGCACATTTGTTTTTTTAAGCTGAGAGATCACTGCTAGAATGCTAGCTCCAAGCAGTGTAGCTCGGAGCTACCACGCTGGTACACTGAGGGGCATCCCGCTGATTTCTCTCAGCTTTCTGTGGTACCTGACTGGGATGAGGCTTTGTGGATCCCTCCTACTCCCCATTTACACACCCCCTCCATTCCAGGCAGCCCTGAGGCAGCCCACCTCCAGCTGTGGCTGCCGTTCATTGCGCTGCTTGGTGCAAGTACCGATTGCTTTGGAGTGCTTCCCCTCGCTCAAATAGGCGGTAATTACGGGCTTAAAGAGGTTTAGTGGTCCAGCAAACTACATAATCACCCCCTGAATTAGCCCCAGCTCATCAGCCTCAGTCCAACGAGCAGCGCTTACCACTAGCACTAGCTAGCATGCAGCACCCCCTTCTCTTTATTGCACAGAGGGAAGCACAGCAGCAGGTGTTGTGCAACATCCGGCCCCTTAATAAATTTAGCCTCCCCTGAGCTGGAATAGGCAGGACTAATGAAGCACGCCCTCGCTCTTAGGGAAAGCAACTGCAGAGTACAGACCCCATGCACTTCTTGCCACAATATGAGATGATTTCCAACAAGACCAACAAACCTCATCATTTACATTCTGCCTTAAACACAACAATACAGCACTGTGTTAAAACATGACACTTGGTACTCAAGTACATACAGTACATGCCATAAGCTTCTGGACACACATAGGCTAAAGACCCACATACATACTGTATAAGTGTTTACACCCTGTGGTGCAGCAGTTACAGTAGTGGCTGACCTGCATTATACGCCTTTGGAGGTTTAGAAAAGTGATAAATGAGGCTAGTCATCAATTATCACAGTTGAGTAGCTGGTAATTTTGTAGATTGTCTAATCCACTTTGTACTACAGCTTTAATGACACACTTTTCACCCTTTTCTTCACCAGCTAACTAGATTTATCTCATTCCCAAAGGCAACAGTGCTGAGATTTACCTAAATCAACAAAAGCTGTTTTTTGAAAGGGAAAGTGCTCATTAATGAATGAAAAGTCCAAGAACATCTGTTTTTTTTCCTCTATGTTCTTCATCTCCCGATAAAGTGAAGAGATTTGATGACAATAACAGTATAAAGGAATATTTTATTGCAATTCCTGGGTGTAGATCACAGTAAAAATCCTGCTGAATTATGCATACTACAAGCTTTGAGTTTTTCTACACTAGTCCAATACCACGAAAGATGCTGTTTCTGCTTGTATTGCGCTTTAGAGCATGAAGACGGGGTGTTCATTTTGCGTATACTTTGCATAGGGCACACTGAAACTCTCATCCTGTAGTTGCTTCATTTTGAGTCTGTCACAAGATCTGTTTTTGCTCTGTTTTGTTATTTTGCATTGGAGCAGCCCAAATCAGAGGAAATTAGGTTAGCAGTGCTTTGTTTTTTTTCTGTTGTTGTTTTGTTCACTCTCACCCCCTTTTCTTTTTTTCTTTAATCCCCCTCTTTCTCCCAGAGCCAGCTTTGTTGCTGGGTCCCTGCTCCCTAATGAAGTCAAAGGGATGTCAGTCGATGCCACCTACACAGAAAGGAATTTGAAATGGCATAGTTCTCACTCGCAGCGCGAAAAACACAGAGGATGTAACTTCCACTGGATGAGCAAGAAATTTAGGAAATTGGAAGCTTGTATGAGATACAACAGGCTCAGTTTGGGAAGCTTGTTTTAAAGTCTGCACATGCTCAGGGTTCTGGGCATTTGTTGTTAGCATAACAATGTGCTTGCCTCCCCAAATATTTAAGGTAATCTCATACACGTCTGGCAAGGGCAAAGCCTCACTTCCAGTAAACCGTGTGTTCATGAGTGTGTGTCTGTGTATGTGTAATACAGTTTGGTATGACACTCCGATGTGCCCTTCTAGCCAAAAAGGCCCCTGGATTAGCCGTCAGGCATTCCTGATGGGCAGCTTGGTTTCCACAGAGATTTGACCTGGACAAAGTAAGGGTGCAGTCCAGGCCAAATGAAATTAGTTAAGTTTTACCTTAACTGCCACAACCAAGTCAACAGTCATTCGTAATGTAGCAACATCAACTAACTGGTTAATGGGTTAAAGCACCTGTTAAAGTTAAATTGTCCTACTTTTACTTTTAAAAAAGAACCTTTTACTGAGTGACCTTAGTGACGACTGACCCAAAGTAACTCAATAGAAACACAAAAATAGGCTAAAATAAATTGTTGCATGTTTCTCCCAATTCTCACAAATTGTCCTTTGGCAAACTTCAACAATCTGGTGATAAACCATACTAACTTAACATAGCATTGACCCATGTCTGCATTCCACAGCTAGTCGTGGCCTCTTTTTTTGAAGGACGTCACAGAACTGTGACAACATATGATTTTCCCCTCTCTTATTCCTCCCTCCATCCTGTTTCATGGTCGGAGTTTTATAAAGCTAATGTAGCGTGTCAAGCTTTTTTAATGGGATGCACACTGACCTGGCTTTAAATAGAAATATATCCTGTGATAACACCATAAGGCTAATGGCAAAGGAGAGAATAGGACTGAGAAGACTGTGTCCGCTATGAACTGGTTAATATGCAGAGATGTAGTGCTTAAATGCAGAATTATCATTTAAAATGTAATGTATGTGAATAAAGTACACTCCCTGTAACAAATAAATATACAGTATGTGAAGTAATCTTTTTCTTGGTGATGAACTGGAGAGCCCAAGACAAAATGAAGATTCATTCACAAGGTTTTTTACTCGGTTTCATCACTTTCTTCTATGTACGTTATCCATTCGTTGTCATGACCTTTTGAAAGGCACATGTAGATTAAAGTGTACAGTTGACTGGATGTGCTATACATTAAACAGAACTACTTTGGATGTCTTTTGTTGGTCTTTAATTAGCAGGATTGATTATTATCCCTAATATTATTTTATAGTGCACCGAATGCTTCCACAGCTCTTTCTAGAATAGTTTTCTCCTGGGTTAAGCGTGGGACAAGGAGTGCAAAGAGGGGTCTTGCAGAATATTTATGCTGTTATCTCTGTGTTAAACCCCTGGGGCTGCAGATATCCTTTTCCACGTCTCCTCCCCTGCCTCCTTCTTCCCTCTCCTCCTTTTTACATCATCTCTTCTTCTCTTGTTCTGGTCTGAAGGGGTCAGAAAGGAAGACAGTCAGACAGGAAGGGGATGTTACTGATGCTCTATTACTTACCCACATAACCACTCACACCCCCCCCCCCACACACACACACAAACACACACACACATATTTCTACAGTATGTTGAAATTCACACACGTGACCACATAGTCTGAACTCACTCATTTCCACCGGTCAGTTCAGGGCTTCAGATGAAAACACACACTTCTACATCTAGTGGAGATAAAAAATTTAAATATGAGACACACACACAATAACCAGAGATGCATGTGGACACCTACAGATGCACACTCATGCACACTTGGACTGATAAGACGCTGGATAGCGAAAAGCAAAAACACACTCATGGCACCCACATACTTAAAGGCTAGCAGTGTGCTGCAAATAGGGTGGAAACTCTCATGAAAGGAGTTGTATATTTGGAGAAGACATATCATTAAGATAGGCGGGGGGAAGAAGGAAGGGAGGGAAGGATGTGCAGAAACTTTCCATCTGCTGCTTTAAAGAACATGTTATTGCTTCTCTCACTAAAGGCCTTTCTCTCTCTCTAGTCCAGCTGAACCACAGCCAAAGGCCGTTTAAAGACACCAGAATCACTCACACACAATATTAAACTGGTCAACTTGTTGCAAAGCGAGAAAGTAAATCAAGTGTTTGAACATATAGGAAGCTAATTTAATGATTCAGAGAAAAATCAGGGCAAAAACATCTTTGATAAACTGGCTTTCTGGCTATTTTATTTGTTTGTGGTAGTTATTCTGTTATTCTTTGGAGTAGTTACAATTATACAATCGCTAAAAGCATGTTTGTGTTCAAAATTAAATATTTGACATATGTAAAATTGCAATTTATGAACTCAAAGCATGAAAAGTAAAAGTATGTGTAATGTGTGTCCAACATTTATATACTGATATACAGTTAAATATGTTGAATATATATCAGATTTTGTGAGCTGAGTATAAGTTTAGTTACATTTCTCCCCTGACAGACTATGTGTTCACGGGAATGTGGTCGCACCAGTGAACACATTCTTCTAGTATTGCTGTCTGAGATTGTGCATGTGTCTGTGTGTGACTAGTTGTCTATATCTGTCTTTCTGTGTGTCTATGCTGAGAAGCTAGGGTAAGGATGAAGCCATGAAACAGGGTGCATTTGTACTGTGCTGTGGCCCCTGGCGTGGCCGCAGCCCCCCCATATCACGAGGCAGACACTCCTGCTTTCACTGATCTGCCACATGTAGAATGGACACATTGATCTTTTTATGTTCAATCAGCTTTGTTTGTGGAAAGAAAGACATAAAAAGCATGTTGTTCATACAAGTAGCTTTAACATATGAACAATGAGCTGTATATGTGACGAGTTCCCTGCATCGAGCCATCAAGTGACGCAGACTACTGCATTGCCTAAAGAATCTTTTCTCTTACTTTCAGAGACAAATTCAAATAAATTATGGACACAACATGCAGACAAATGGCATCTCAGATTTGCAGTCGGATTCTGATTAGGAAAATGTAGGGTGACACAAAAATGCACAAATGAGGAAAAGTTCCCACATGCACATTTACAAAGACACACATACAGTAAGTGGTTGTAGAAAAGAAGTGGACGCAAGTCTGGCCAGCGGCAACAGTGCAATTATAAGTTTGCGGATGGAATTAGCCTCTCTGTCTTCTCATTCCCCACAACCAATCACATGGACAAGAGCAGGCTGGGAAAAATCCCTTTTCTCTGTGTCTTTCTCACTGTCTGATCAGTAGCTGCAGCATCGAACACAATCTGTTCATTATGAACTTAAAAAAATGCATTGAGAAAAAATGAAAACTATGGCGCCATAGTCATTTTGCATGTCTAATTGACCATTAAGTGTGTGTATTCTTGTTAGACACTGTAGATACAGTGCGGTATGTTTGTGTAGCTGTGTAAGTTAGGATGACATTAAGTATATAAAAGTCAGTGTATGGTTGTCATGGTTTCCTTCATACACAGTTCTGTTCAGGAAAATCTAAGATCTTGTGTGGAAATAATGCAAGTTCTACTGATACAGAACAAAAGACAATACAGTGTACAACAACTGTACCGTAGTGGCATTAAAGGTGTTGTGACTGGAGAAGTCAAAAGGGATTTTCTGGTGTAGGTCCAATGTTATGACCACTACTCTTAATCTAGACGTTGTTTGATTAATTCAATTTTCAATTCAATTACCAGCAAGATATCTGCCAAAATGTACATATATACACTGATTTTTAAAAAATCCATCTCAAAATCCACATTTCTGAACAGTTGATAGGGTGGAGATCTTAAAGTAGTCAATAACCATGGCATGTTTCATGTAAATTGGTTTGGGCACTTTCAAGCTATAATGTTGACATTTCAGGGGTGAATGGCATGGACACAGCTCTGATATCATGAAAATTATATTCACGTTTTCCGGCAAGTAATAAAGACCAAAATGCCGGAATATTGGAATTACAACACTCTATTTCTGAGAAAATAACGTGATTATTAAAGTAGATTTGAGTCAATTCTACATTTGAGTAGAAATGTACATATTTAACTAAGTGTATATAATGTCTTTGCCAACTGTAAACTATACATTACGTTTATATTTCTTCACTTCCTTTCAAATATCTGCACTTTCTCTTTTTTCTCTTCTCCTCCCTCGTCTTCTCCTCTTTTATGGTGACCAGCACAGTCCATGTCTTGTCTCAGTCATGAACAGCACATTGTCCTCCAGGAACAAGGCTCCCTGCAACTATGATACCACCCACTCTAATATAAATCAACACTCTCCCTGAGTTCACATTTATCCAATTTATTCGTTCTATATATTTAAACAGGTGGCTTGACTTTAGCCCAGTTGGCAGCCCTCAGAAAAATGAGCAGTTTTTTTTTTCCCATGCTGGTTGTAACATCACTGTTGGTTGTTTTTCAGCATTTTTTTAATAGAAGTGACAAGGCTCTGATGTTGAGATTAGACTTGATTAAATCTTAAACCAGTTAAGACAAGATAATTGAAACAATTATTCCTGCATGGAAACTGATTTTCATTGGTAAGATGTGAAAATGCTTTATCCCCCTCCACTGTGTTGTGCTGCACAAATATTTCATTTCATAACACTGGATTTAAACGAAAGGCTGAGACACTCAAAAGAATAGAACATAAAAAGCTAAAAACATGATCAATTTTCTTGATCGCTTAATAAGGCAAAATGAATTATAGGCACAAAGAGAGATTATGTTTCACCAATTGAAATAAGGATAAAAGTAATCAGCAGCACTAAAGACAAGAGATTTTAGATTCTCTTGTCTGTATTCCACTGGGTCAGTGCTACATATTCTCCACTGTCTGATTATGCAGCTGGGTGAAAGGGGGGCCATTGACGTGAATATATTTGTGTAAGAGGCTGCCTAATTACCAGAGCTGGTTCTCCACTTCACTTAACTTTCTAATTGGCTTGCCTTTTTGGCTGCCATTAATTACAAGATTTCATATTCCATTAATGATCTAAGGGGAGAGCAGCACGTTAATACACACATACTTTCAGCATACATCCAGACAGACACACAGATATGCACAGACTGACACCTACGCACCAGTGAGCTTATGCACACATCTCATTTTCTTCCTCTCATTACACAGTTTTTTTTTCTTTTTTTGTGTGACTAACCTGTGCCCCGCGACTTCTTTTTCCCAACCAAAATGCGCATCGGACATTTTTTCAACAACACCAAGCTTCATTAACCAATTTGTGGTCAGCCTTTTCTTATGCATGTTGTTTTTCTTTCCTGCAGCATCCCTACCCTTCAGAAGAACAGAAAAAACAACTGGCGCAAGACACAGGACTCACCATCCTACAAGTGAACAACTGGTAAGTCAGAGTTTACATGCAGTCGATTTCAGGGTTTTGCCCCTCCAGGCTATCTTAGTTCCTAATGATCGGAATTAATGCGTCTACTCCCCCTATTTTATCTCATGCACACGCACAGACACACACACACACATCATTTCCCAAATCCTCCTTACCTAGATCAATCCATCTAAAGAGATATGGCCTGCAGTGATTTTCCAAACCAACAGCCAAACTCAGCCCAAACATGAGCATCCAGTTTGATTAAAAGTCAAAGTACTGTTTGAAAACATCCAATAAAATCAAGTTATACAAAAATGATTACTGTTAAAGTGGTAGCTCTGAGACTAATTACAGGATTTGACTAGCATATTTTGTAGTTTGGGGCTTTTTCTGGATTAACATTGGATTTAATGAGCTACCATATTTTCCGGACTATATGTCTGGAGTATAAGTCACACAAGGCAAAAAATGCATAATGAAGAAGAAAAAAACAGTATATAAGTTGCACTGGACTATACAACGCATTAATTAAATTTATTTTACAAAATCCGACACCAAGAACAGACATTTCATCTTGAAAGGCAAGTTATAGTAATAATGGAATAGAGAACAACCAACTGAATAGGTGTCTCATATGTTAACGTAATATATTAACAGTTATTCACATAACTATAGCATAAAGAACATTATCTAACAAGTTCACCACACTCACGATCTTACTCCTAATTGCTAAATCCTTTAAATTCTTCATCCTCGGTGTCACTTCTGAACAACTCCGGAGGTAGACGAAGCGCTGCTTCCTCCTCTGCGTAGCTGTCGTCACACTCAGCATCAGTTACATTTCCAATTATTCCGGCCTTTCCGAATCCCAACAGGATGGTTTCATTTGTCACTCAAGTCCATGCCTTGTCGATCCGTCCGATGACTTGCTGGAAAGTTGCATGGCGCATCCTCCCGGTTGCCATGAAGCTGTGCTCTCAGTGTGAAAGTAACTAACACGTAAAATGTTTTAATATATAAGTCGCACCTGAGCATACATCGCACTCCTAGACAATGAAAAAAAAGTGTGACGTATAGTCTGGAAAATATGGTAATTAATATGTTATGATATAGTCTAACTCTAAAATTGTAAAGCTCTAGCTATACTTTATTAGAATTGATAACTGAAAAATAAAAACAATACATTTAAATATAATTGCCATTTACAGAGTGCAATTACATTCCCCCTTCAATATGTAATCCTCTGATTGATAATTATTTTAGTTTTATTGACTATTCAGCTATCCTACATTCATTTCTCCAATATTGACGGTTATATTCTATAATGAACTGATGGTTTTTAACTGTCCTTGCTAGGGAGCCTTGCGTAAAAGAGCACAAGTGTGATTGAGACGATGCCTTTGCAAATTAATGCCCTTTAATTGCCAACTAGACTGATAATTGGGTACTAGCATGACTGGCTGGGGCCATAAAATATGGTTGCTAACTAGTGGTTTTAACCTTAGGTAGCACAGTAAAAGGTAAAGAGGGGCCCTATGTCCTTGTGTGGCTTGTCTTATCAGAGAGATGGCTATCAGCGCATACTTAGCGTTATTAGCCATGTCTAATTAAAGGGGCTGGAGTCTGGGTTACTGAGGCAGAGTCCAGGCAGTTGATGTTTGATCTGAGTGGCCCTTAAATATAATCCAAGAAAGTATCAGTCAGTCGCTAGGTGGGTGCATAAATGTGGAGCCTCTAGAGCAGAAGAAGGAGAGATAGAGGGAGTTAAAGAGCTAGACGGAATAAAAAATAAATGAAGAGAAAAAGAGGATGATAAGGAGAAAACGAGAGGGAGAGAGAAAGAGATGAGACACGATAAACCCCCCATTACCAGCAGTCTAATAATGTTAACATTATTCCCAGCCATTGTTCAATTGGAGACCTCAGAGACAGACACTAGATTAGGGTATGTTATATCAGTCTATGGAGAATTAATTTTATACCAGGCCTAAACAATACACACACACACATAGACACAGACGGTGGAAAAAGGCCTCTTGACCAGAGGGAATCCTGTAGAGGTTATCAAATCACATGACCCCACTGAAATCCATGGGGGATCAATTTTTACAGCAAAGATAAAGCCAAGCTGTGTGTCTGTGTGTAAGTCAGACAGTCACATGAACAGTAGCTTGGTCACTTAAGGCTGACTGCATGCTCTCATATTGTTTGTTATTTTATTGGTAAGGGGATAGCAACGCACCCTGAAGGTGTGTGTGCATATCTGTGCAAGACCAACACACACTGTGTAAATCGTAGGAGGTTAATCTTGGTTTGTGGAAGATGTTGTGTGTGTGTGTAAGAGAGGGGAACCGGGGGTGGTTAATCTAAGGGGTATTAGCTGTTAAACCCTGCATGCTGGGATCCCACTGCCCCCTCACATTTCTTTGTATACAAGTGTGTGTGTACAGTATATGTGTGTTTGCTTGTGTGCACGGTTGTCCACAGGCAAATTTCCATGCGTGGTTCTTTTAGTGCACGAATGAGCACTACATTACAGCATGGAAGGGTGCTCAAGAGGGAAAACAATAAAGTGAAAGACTTGAGAGGTAAATACAAAAACAGAGTGAAAGACTAAAGAGAAAAAGAAGACAGAGAAAAAGAAGACACAGAAAAAGGACGGAGAAATTGAGTGTAAACGACAGTAAGAAGGAGAAATAATCATGGTTGAGAGTGAGGTTACGTTAGGGGAACTGCCATTTCACAGGCGTGGTGTTGTGCTGGTTGGGAAGCCCCGTCATTGGGTGTCTCCATAGCAACCCCCGGTGATGTTACCTCCTGACCCACTGATTTGGTGAAGTCAATTTCCCTAGCTGTGATTCTGTTTGTCAGTGCTGTGGGAGAACACACAGACACATATGCACAAATGGACACGTATAGAGTCTTTGCCCCATCTCTCTCCCTCTCTGACACACACACACACACACACACCCCCACACACACACACACACTTTTGCATGCATTCATATGCACCGAATCAGGTCTACAACTGTGAAATCAAGCCAAAGAGGACTTCCAAAAGCATGAAACACTTAGTGGAAGTGTGTTTCACGGTCATACGCAGGCGATCACTGTTGAATTCATGTCAAATGACCATACATGAACCGTAGGTCATCCACATTTGTTTCTATCTGGGGAAGACCTGGCATTGAAAAATTCGCAAAACTGTCAATAAACCCTACAGTGTGATCCAGTCACATGTTTCTGAACAGGAAACAACAAACACTATCTATGCTGTCTACCTAGAGTCTTCATTCAGAACAGATGCTCTCTGTAATACTGTGTACTCAAACGCACACACACTGCCTCTCACTCTTTTTCTCTCTCATGCACTAACATACACCATACATAGACGTGTTAACACACATGTCCGTGTGTATTATTGATGAGCAAGCACGCGGTAGGGCTCGGCAGATTAAATAAAAATGCTAAAGGCCGGCAAGGGGCGCAGATCACTCATGAATTATTGGCAGAAATACTCTGCACCAGGGAATCTCAATTTGAATGACGAAAGTGTGTGTGTACGTGTGTGTGTGTGTGTAAGAGAGAGAAAGTGAGAGAGTAAGAGAGAGGGTGAGAGATGGGAGAGAATGACAGATAATACATGCTTACATTTACATGGCACAATCACACGCATGTACACCCAAGTGCAAACAGACACAACCCTTCATACACAGTAGCCTATACATACTGTACGTACAGTGCAATTCTACGCATTCAGTGTACAAACACAGTTCAAAAGGTTGAGAATACTAAAAGAATGCATTGTTTTCACCACCAGTTAATGTGTGTATCAACACAGTCACTTTTTCACACTGTTAGATTTTCAACAGAGTTATTAAATTAATACATACAGACTACATCACACAAATATTCAGACATTCAGATAAGGACATATGGAATTTTGTTAGTCCTTGCAATTCTACAATAAAAGTTGTGTGGCACTCTCATAAAACATTTAAAAGACAAGTAATCATGGACTAAACAGGTCTGACAGATGGCATAAAACAGTAAGAGTGGAGTAGAGGCCAATTTAAGACATACATGTATTTTCATTCATTGAAGAAATATGTGTAGTATTATTAATTAAATAGACACAATAAAAGACAGGAGTGAGTCTGAGGAATCAGATAATTTATGAAAAATATATATGTCCATTTAGGTATCCTTAGGATATCCTGATGGCCGAGTGACATTGCAGTTACCTCATATTTACCTAATTTTCTTGCAAATTATTATTGTTTTTGTGCTCTAGAAGTCACTGTACTTTCCAGCTTCTAGTACAGATTACACAGCCAAAAGTTGTACATGTCATATCTTTTTGAAATCAAACAATGAGGTTAAGCATCTACATGTATTTACTTTACATCTACATCATCTTTCTTCATTTGCAGCTTTGTTCATAAAATGTTGTTCATTTTATATTTATTTTTTTAGGTTTTTACTCCATTGAAGTTAGAGACAAACAGTATCCTAACCTATGCCTTAAAATAGTGACTTAACCAACTTAGCTAGAGCAAACTTAATGTAAAATGACTTTCAACTTGTGATATTTGATGCTACACAAAGCAAAACCAAACACACATATAACATTTTGAACGAACATTGCCAAAGAGAAACAAAAATCCAGTTGAAATCTACCACACTGTATGATTCACTGAGATTTCAAAATCACTAGTCAGCCTGGTATTGGTGAAAGTGTTTACTGCCCGAGTTTGGAGCCATCAAATGTCTTTAAGTAGCACATGTCAGTAACACAACCTCTACCTGCTCACACCGCACCATGAGCGCAGCAGCTAAACCATAACATATACATGTAAATGGTCTTTCTTCTTTCTCCTTCACTGGCTACAGTCAGTATCTCTCTGCTAAGTTCTCCTAACACTCCGGTGATGTAAAAATCAATGGCGAGGTCATCAGGTTTCCCTTGTTGGCTGCCCCTCCCCTTCCTGCTTGCAATTTAATAATGCCCCTTTAAGGGCAGTGTTTAAGCCCCGCCAAGCGATTGTTTTGTCAATAAGACCTCCTTTTACGAACGTCTTAAAAGCATAGAAAGGGAGAGAGGGAGAGAGAGGTAGTATTTAAGAGGGCAGAGTGAACGGACATCGAGGCTACTTAGGAAGGAGCAGCATGGCATGTAGACACACTGCTTATCAGGTTTCTGAAGGGATGAGTAAAGAAGGGCGAGAGGTGAGGGAAGGGGAAGAGAGTTGTGTTGAGAAACACACTGAAACAAGGAAGTTTTTTTTTGCAGAGATGAATCACCTTTGTATTTAGCTTGTTGCAGAGAAATGTTAGTGCATTAAAGCTTCTTTAACTGAACTTCAACCGTTGTACAACACCTTTGGCAATAGTATGTGTAATTATGGTCATGCAGGAAAAGCTATTTTGGATTTTAGATGAACAGGTACAGAGAGATGAGTCGTATGGTTCAGTATGTTGACAGACTGGAGAGAGAGATGCTTAAACTTGTTCACAGTGAGCCTTCGAAGGTGTGTATGTGCTTTGGAATTAACAGGCCCAGTTTCCGACTGTGCCCTAAAGCTTGGTTCATACACTGCACCTCTGTCACGTTGTTTCAGCCTGAAACTCCCTGACTGTACAACAAATGCCACACACACTTCACAGAAAACCGAGCCTACCTCTGAGATGTCAGCATGGAACCAAAGTTGAAACATCCTCCGTGTTAAAACATTAAAATTGTTTCTAAACATTTTGTTCTTGTGCTGTTACCAAAAGCCTTTAAGAGGAATTTAAAGCTTGTGCAGACATGATCCCATCTGAACTGCATTGTGTCAATGCAAAACGAGCATAGACGTGTGTGTGGATCCACATATATGACCATGTGCAAAGACACTCTGGGAGCCAAACATCTTTCTCCCTTATCCCTCCCACCCCCCTTCTCTCTTTCTTTCTCTAGCGCTCTGTCTTTCTCTTACATCACAGCAGGCTGCCCGAGGCCAAACCTGCATTTCTCTTCATTCACTCTCTCTCTCTCCCTCTCCGTCTGTTTATTCCCTCCTTATTTTGCCCCACTCCACTCCCTTGCTTTTCAACCTCCTTTTGTAGGAGGCAGGGGGAAAATCCAAAACATGAAAGGCGGCAGAATGTGAATGCCAGGATCTGTGCTGAAGTACACATGGCTGCTGTCAAAGTCGCCATCGTCAGTCCGTTGTTGTCTCACACGCTGCTTTTCGTATATGCTGATCAAACACTGCTGTGAAGTGAGTCAGCAGGAACATGAATTATGCCAACATTTGAGCAAAATGCTCTGTAGTATATTTAAACGAATAGGCAATCAGGTGACATAGATGTGTTATTAATATCTCTATCTAAAGACATAGCGAGTTTAAAAGTAGCAAGGCATGGTGACTTCTCAGTATTAGCTTTTAATTGACATGAGGGATGCTGGTCATTTTGTGCATAAAACAGCAATTTTGAAAAAGACGTAGGCAAGAAAAAAAATTCTCAGCACAGATATTGCCAAAAGATTTCACTTCAAAATGCTTCCCACTTCTCTGGTATTTGCTGACTGTAACTATCAAATGCATTAAACTGCTTTCAGTAGTTTCTGGGCAGACAGAGGGAACCCCGTAGCGATAGCTGCTGTGAGCCAGCGGGGGAAGTGACATGCACAGAGACAGGATATGACACGGGCAGTGTGGGGGGATTTAGGTCAACCACTGAGCGTTTGCAGTATTGCCCACTGCAAGCCCTGTCAGCAATACTGGCGCTGCTTGACACTGTGGTGGTCTATGTGTGGCGTGTGTGTACAAACTGAGATTTTTATTTTTCATTGGTGAATTTTGTATGCTTGTGTTTATTATTTATGTACGTGGTGGAGTGAAACACGTACCTTATTTTAATGTATATTTACATTTAAAAACACGTGTAAATAAAGACTAAACCCAGAAAATATATCCGTAAGCTGGGTGTAGAAACACACATACAGAGAGATGACTGCTGACAGAAGTGTTACACATCCACATACACACAAAAGAAAAAATACGGTTCCAAACACAGGCACACATATATTTTCGATCCAAGCCCAAAGGCTAAAGGACACAAGCTCTGTCCAGTGTTGTGTTTGTGGAGTGGGCAGCACAGGACAGCCGTGTTGTTTCTGGGTAAAGCAGGCTCAAAGCCATTCCCTCTCTCTGGCATTGATGGATGACTGGCTAATTGAGTCTGAGTCTTTGTGAATGTATATGAAGAAGCAGAGACAGAAACAATGATGGTGACAATCATATGTGACAGTTACATGCTCACTTTCTTGTTATTCTCTGTCTTTTGTATTCTGTCTCTTTTACTCATTTTCCATTTCTGTGTCTTGTAGTCCAAACTGTGTCTCTCTTGCTGCCCCCCCCCCCCTCTTTTCTAAGCTGTTTATACTTTGACTTTTGGCAAGTCTGACTTGGGAAGTTTTGCAAAGCCAGCACAGAGCCAATGAGTTCATGTATGTTTTTCAAGTGACCAACATTTCCTCTCTATAAGTCTGAGAGGCACCTGGACACGCAAATACAATACACACACACACACACACAAAGTTCTTCCTCATTTAGTGTGTTTGTAGTTACCCACCCTGTCTCTCTAGTCAGTAAAACCAGCTTTAGTGGTAGATTCATGGTTCTCTTAATGGACACTGAGATCTTGGGTAATGGAGCAATGTGTGTTTGTGTGTGTATATCTGTGTCTCTGTGTGTGCTTACATACTGATATTTTATGTGCATGCAGTAATGGGGATTAAGTGACCCGATGCCTGCTCTTGGTCTAAAGATCCTTTTAAATTTCACACTGTTTTCTTATGTTTCCTTCCATATGTGGCACTGAATGCAGCTAATCCACTTCATGTTATTACGAGTTGGATCAGCAGACCTCTGTATGTGTGTGCGTGGGTGTGTCTCTGAATACCTATGCATGGTTTTGGCGATGGTTCAGGAGCTATGTGCAATAAAAGACTTGTATGTATGACATATTCAAACCACAAATCTGCATTCCAGGAAGAGCATACATTCAGTGTAAAAGCTCTTGAAACAAGTCATGTAAGATCTTTTTGACCTTATTTCAACCTTACTTGTCAAATATGCATTTGTGCATAAAAGGCTTTTTGTTTCAACTCTGCATGTGTGGACATGTAGGTTGTACTTCCAAAGGATTTTGCTATAAGAGGACTCACAGATGCATTTAGATGTACTTTATGCACAGGATATACAGCTGCTATTTGACAGATCTAAGAAATTTTGAAGAAATGTGTGAGAATGAGGATAAAGGGAGTATGTAGCATGTAGCATTTATTAGGGTTATTTGGAAGCATGAAATATATATGAATTGTAAATGGGAAAGAAATTTTGTCAAAAATCTAGTAACAATCAAAAGATTGAAATTTGTCATGTTTATTTGTCATATACCGAAGCTTAAAGGCTTAGTTATTTAGAATAGTTTCTAACTGTTTCTTGTGCTTTGAAGATGTAAACCGGTGAAACAAGTGGCATTATTTTTAAGTTCCCTTTCCTTTCAAAATGTGGTTTTAACGTTATGTCTGTGTTTATTTATTTTGAAGAATGTTTGTATTAGCATCTGTCATATCCAACTCCCTAATCCGTTGACTGTGTATTGTACACGTTTATCACTTTCACACATGTCATGCAAGCAGCTACAAAGATTTATTCAAAGTAATCTGGAGCATCTAATCTAAGCATCAGGCCTGGGAAGGACACAAAGGAAGAAAAAAGTGACAGGGTTGAGGGGGAAGGAAAATGAAGTGAAATATGAGTTAACTTGTAAACTGGGAAGAACAAAGGGAGAATATCATAACTGCAATTCCCTCATACACCCACACGCAGTACAAACTCACTCTGTAGACACATTTTCTGACAGTGTGCAGATACACGCACACACACATGCACTACTACCTCCTGCAGTGCAAAATAAAATGTGAGAGCTATAATAAAATAACTAATTACTTAATAAGATGGAGATGTGCTGGGACACAGGAAGGACTAATAAAGTTCTATCAGGATTGAAGGTGTGACATAAGAATGTAGATGTGTGCAAAGTGTGTGTTAAATTATCTTCTGCAGGATGTTCCCTTTTATATAGACAGGATTTGCTAAGAAGTGCTAACACATGCAGAAATGGCACTAATTCAAGTAATATCAGTGTGTATTGTTGGATGTGTGTGTATCCACCAGAGTGCAAGAAGCAAATATAAGGGCTGGGTGCTAATTGTGGTGGAGGATCACACAATCGATGTGAGCCACATAGTGACAACCTGATGATAAGACAAAGATTCCACCCTTCAGAGCATCTTTTCGTTTTAATGCTTTTAAATCAGTTTGATTGGCAACCAAAAGGAACATGCGGTTACACAGTTATTTCAAGCCTCTCACAGATTTAAATTTCTAAGTAAACCTCTATTGGACTGTGTTGAAATACAACACCGGGTTCTGGTGTGTGCATGATGTCGGAACACCGGCTGTCTATAGATATTTGGTTTATGGATTGTATTTATATCAATTAAGCTACAGGTATTACTATGTACCATAAAGCACACCAGACCAAAGCACTTTACAATGTGTCCTATTCACTAAAGTAGACACAGTGTTTGATGGTGTTCATGCAGACATCATGGAAAATCGGGGGATCGGTGTCAAGTACACTTTGAAATGTGAAAAGGAGTAACCAGGATCACTTCGGACCAAACACTGTGCAGTCTGCCTGTGCATGTGTTTCTCTCACATTACTAATGTAACATCAGTAGCGAGTACAGAGGATGTGTGTATTTGTGTGTTTCAGTGTGTCTCATATTACTAATATAATATTGGCAGTGGGCTCAGGAGATGTGTGTGTGTGTGTGTGTCAGTATGTGTGCCACAGAAATCGAGAACTCCACATGAATTTAAATCAACGAGCTAGGAGAGTAACCTTTTGTATATCCAATCTGCATCTTTCCACTGCTCGTTATTAAATTATCCCCTAATTGGTCACGCAACAAAGGCAGCTGATGAAAAAGACAATTTCTTGCTTTTAATTGGGCATTTC
Source organism: Pseudamia nigra (assembly GCA_029823295.1). NCBI lineage: Eukaryota > Metazoa > Chordata > Actinopteri > Kurtiformes > Apogonidae > Pseudamia > Pseudamia nigra. Next base: position 24,533 of record JAQQAE010000079.1, on the reverse strand, counting down.
ACGTGTGCTTCGTGTACACCTGTGTGCGGCTCTCTCCACTCTTTGTGTGTACTCGTGTGTGTGTGTATGTGTGTATGTCATGGGTGTAATGAGAATAGGACATTAGCAAGGGCTTGGCAGACGCCGTCGCAATCAGTTCCACTCTTTCCAGAGAAGGAGGGAGAGGGGCGTGGGGATTAATCCAGACATTAATGATCTCAGAAAGAGAAATAGACAGAGAAGCAAAACAACAAAAACTAAAATTCATATTTCCTTGTCCGACTTTTAGCATTCTGCCATCTTTGCCTAACACATGGCGGACATGTTTTTTGATTCACTTAATCATTGCTGTGAGCATATGTTTAGCATGTGTGACTGTAGTGGAGATTGAACTCCTTGTGGCAGTGTCCACACCCTCTTTGATCCAATGAACATGAGGCCGAGTTTTATTTCAAGTAATTTTCCTCTCTTCCTCTTTTCTTTCAGTATTTTTGCTCAACTTTAGGCGTACCACCAGTGGTGTGTCACGCCAAAATAGCCCAGCTATTGTTGCACTGAGCAGAGCTGGATAGTGCAGCTCATTGTGTTGTGATGAGAGGCAGGGGAATGAACAGGCCATAAACACTGGCCCTATAGCACCCAGGGGTCGTGCAAAGGTGAAGCCTTACTCCCCCTAATAGAGAAGCTCTGCTTTTCTGTTCTCTGCCTTCTTGTCGCTTTCTCTCTCTGCATCACTTTTTATGTATATTCTTGTTCTTTCTAATTCCTTCCTTACCTTTCCCTCCATTCTTTCTGTGTCTCTCTCTTCTCCATCCTTTCTCATCTTCCCCTCTGTCAGCTTATTAACGGTCACAGCAAGAGTGTCTGGTTCACAGACCAGAGCCCCTCGCCTTTTTTCCTGCCCTTTTCTCTCTCTCTCTCCCGCTCTCTGTCTCACTTGTTTCCCACTCCCTCACTCCTCCTTCCCTCCAATTCTCCCGCTCTCCATCGCTCTGTTCCCCTGGCTGCTATTATGAGAGGCATTTTATCCTTTGTTCCAGCCCCCATGGTGCATCTGGCCTCAGATATGGGGACGACAGGGACAGGAAACCAGCAAGAGTTTTTTTGAAGAGGAAGGGGTCAGGGGGTTGGAGTGTTAGTTTGTTGCTGGAAAGTGGACCGCCAGTTTCCACCGTACAGGGAAGCAACGAGGAAGGGGAGTGAGAAAGGGAAGGAAGCAGATAGAGAAAGGAGTTATTAAACTAAAGATGGAATAGGCAGAAACAAATTAATTGTAGCGCTCAAGAGGTCGATTATAGCTGCAATATGCTAGTAGTTTTAAGAGTCAGTGACTATGTACACTGTATTTAGTATATAAGGCCTAAGCAGTAAATGAACTCTTCATGTCATAACTCATGTCATAAGTCATTCTAGGAAAAAGTGGCTGTATTTCTAAATAATTACCAAAATAACCTCCTTTCTTGCATCAGTGTATTTTTGAAAGGGACGTAAGTTTAACTGGATAAAACAAGGAAGGAAATCAGAGAAAGCACTGGAACTGAAGAAGGGAGACGGTAATGAAAGCCAAGAAGAAGAGGAAGAGGTCAACAGTCAGCCATCCCTGGCCTACAGTTGACCTCATCCCTGTATTTAAAGCTGTAGGAAAGGAGAGGAGAGTAGATGATAGGAGAGGAGAATAAAGGAGAGGAGTTAAAGGAATGCTGAGACCTCCTCAACCTTCCTTCCCATCATTCCTCCCTCCATATCTTCCCCAGCAAAACAGGGTAGCGGGGGAGGAAGGGTGGGAGGGGGGTTCTGGTGATAAAACTCCAGACGTTCTCTCATTTGATGGTGCTCTGCCATGTCAGTGCATTCTTACATTCCTCCCTAGTTCTTTCGCTCCCTCTGCCTCTCACCCCCAAATTCCAATTCGACATATTTTATTGTAACAAATGGAGAACGTTATTGCCAAAAGAGTGACAAGATGTCTTCTTTAAGTCTCATGTCGATCTGCCTCACAGAATGCCTCGCTTGTAATGCTGTCAAAATTAAAAGTTTTTGTAAAGCAACTGACAAGATAAAAGACCAGAGCCTGTGCTTAATATAAAAAGAGTACATAGAAATAATTAAGCTGTGCCAGTCTGTTGTTATCTCTCCCTGCCATTCTATCCCTGAAGCTCTTTCCTTGATGGTGATACAGGATAGAAATGACAAAGAAAAAAATATGTTAGAGGGAATTTTATTAAAGCAAAAAGAGAAAGGTTTCATTCTCTAATTAGGGGTCAAATAGATGAACCAGCGAGTACCTTTTGTTTTCCTCCTCAGTTCCTCAACGTTCTCACTTTCTAAGCCCCCTAAATGCTCCAGTATTAGATGTGCAGTGCAGCCATTGTTTCTGTAGAATTTAGCTAATGCTCTCCTTTATAAAGATAAAATGGAAGTGTCCGGTGAGGCAACAGCAGGAACACATAAATCAAGTCAGAAGCCCCAAGAGGCCTCTCTCCTTGGGGTCATTACAGGTCAAAGGGTCATTTCACAAGGGGTTAGGCTGAGCAAGGCCAGAGCGCTGCCTGGGTGGGTGTGTGAGGGCATGAGTGTGTGAATGGATGCAAAAGAGAAAGAAAGATTAAGTATGTGTGTGTGTGGGTGTGTGTGTGTGTGTGTGTGTGTGTGAGCAACAGAGAATGTGTGAGCAAAGGATTTAAATTAGAGTAATTGTTAGTGTGTGTGCACATTTAAATGGTCTGACAGTGTGCTTTTATTGGAGGTCAGTGGGTAAAGGGGTTGGTCCAAGACTCTATGTACCAAATACTGCTTCTGTGAAAAAACACACACACACCACACACACTCTAAATAGACTACTGCTGACACATGGTCACCTGTCCTAGAGAATATCATCCAAAACAATGCATCTCATCTAGGGCAACAAGACATGTTTCTGTCAGCAACACTTCCCACACAGGAGCTTGAAGCCAAGTGTGTTAAACAGTCAGCAATCTCAACTCGTCGTGAGGTGGAGCATTTCCAACAAAGCAGGATGGGTCGACATGTTTCAAACAGGCAGAAAGAAAATCCCATTTAAACCTCGCCCCACAAAGACCCCAGTGTTCAGTCCAGTGTGTCTGTGTGTGTACACTGAGGCTCTGCAAGTTTGTACAAGTCATGGAGTTCTGCATTTTGAAAGACAACGGTTATTAAGGGTTTTTAAGATGTGACTTTCGCTTTGGCTCTTTTAAGGCTTTACCAGGGCTCAGGGTTGCTTAGGGAAAATGTTTTCTACATATCATCTGTATGATTAGCTAAGAGATAGAGGGTTTGGCAATGTGTTTATTTTTGTGCTCTGTGCCAAATCTCATGTTGTATAATGCATCTTAGTCAGCAGTTTTTGCCAAATCTTGTTTGAGAAATATACTAACACAGTCATTCCCCTCTTTCTCCCTCTCCAACTCTCTATCTTCTCTCCTTTAGGTTCATCAACGCAAGGAGGAGAATAGTCCAGCCTATGATTGACCAGTCAAACCGTGCAGGCAAGTCTCCTATAGTTACTGTATTCAAGTCTCGCAGGCGAAAGCCATCCATGCTCCATGCACCCGGAGGCCCGCCAGCTGGTAAATACAGGACTGATCCTGGAATGTCCAAAACCTCCAGAGGCTTCCATTCACTGTCATGGCTGACCACTAAAAATTAAGGGATGAAAAATATTACATCATTAACAGCAACTATTAATTAATTGGCATGCTACTTGTCATTTGGGGTGAGAAACAATTTATTAATTATGAAATATAATAATTTGTCTGACTATAAGTTAACTTTGAGTGATTTATTTTTCTTAGCCCATAAACAAATCTAGCTGTGTTCTCAGCAAAGTTTGCTTTTAACCCCTTCCTCCCCCTTTTGCCAACCAGGCAAAGAAAAAAAAAACACTCAACCCTTCCTCCCTGTCTCAAACCAAAACATAAAGAGAACTACACACGTTTCTTTTTGGGTGACCGTTGTTTGGCTTTTTGGCTCCAGACCTGTTTTTACCCCTCTGTTTTAAACCAGCCCCCCTCCCCATCCCCATTTGTGGCTGTTTCAAGGAGTGAGGGGAGTGAGTGAGTGAGCGGTCCCCCTGGTGCATGGCTCAGTTTGGACTGCCGTAAACTTTATTACCTGTAATAGGGGTCAGAGGTCAGGGTGGCATTAGGGGCGCAGTAAAGTTCAAAGGCATTCAGTGGGGCCGAGTTCTTGCTTTTGCTTGACTGACCCACAAACAGCCTAAATCGGAGATAAGTGGATTTCTATGAGGGCAGAACAATGGAAGCGAGGAAAAAGTAGGAACCCTATCAGGTTTCACTTATCGCTGGTTCTCAGTTATAGGCAGGATTTATTAGATAAAGCATTTAGGTAGCTGACCATTCAGAGGCTATTTATCAGGAATGACTTATTGTAGGAATAACACAGGAAAAACTTATTACTCAGCCTGCACACATTTTGTATCATTGTTACTTTTATTGACATACAAAGATATTTAAAAGTACGTTTTGAAAAGCAAGAAATTATATTATTTAGATATGCAGCTTTGAAAAACATTGAGAGACCATTGCAAAATTATTTTGTCTGATTTTACTATTTGTATATGTTTATTTGATTAAATTAAACATTTTTGTTGTATTCTCTGAACTACCGATAACATTTCTTACAAATTCCAAATAAATATATATTCATTTAGAGTATTTATTTGCAGAACATGACAAATGATCAGTGTTTTCAGAGTCAAATAATGCAAGAAAACAAGTTTATATTTATTTTTTAAACAGCACAATACTCATGTTTTAACTTAGGATGAGTTCAGAAAGCAGTATTTGGGGGAATAACCCTGATTTAATTACGCTTCCTTTTTAAATTTGGTTCAGGTGATCACCTTATCAGTACCTTGTTAAGTCGAATGAGGTGTGCTTATGTTGGGATTCAACAGACACTGGAATGCAATGCCTGTCATACATGTAGCGATGCTGATTTCACAAAAACTTTGCAGTTGTCTGTTAATTTTTTTCCATACAGGCATAGCAGCATAGTATACCAGTGTACCATCATTCTCGCTGTAAATACAGTCATCACCTTCAGTTTCAAATTTCACATTTATACAGAATGCTACTTTTTCTTATGTGTTCCTTAAAGTGCATTGAACTCTCTCAGGCTGATCCCTATTAAAGCATTTAGATGCATCAAAGTCTACCAGGGGCTTCTGTTGTGGAGAGACAGAGAACCAAATGACGTTGAAAGACAACAGTGGCTTCCTGTGTGTGCACCAACCAACAGATGATCCTGCTTCGGCCACTGAGCCTTAATTAAAAGCACTAATTGACCACTCCATTCCCTCCCTATCCCTCCCCTCATCTCCTCCTCCATCCACAGTAAGTCAAGGAGCTCCCTACAATCCAGATGGCCAGCCGATGGGGGGCTTCGTCATGGACGGCCAGCAGCACATGGGAATCAGACCACCTGGTAAGGCTTTCTCTGCGTGTCTGTCCCTGTCTTTACGTCCATGCTGATCCTGTTATTTTTGTTTCTTTCCTATCTGTCACTAACTCATTTCCATGCTGTCACCCTTCTTTCCCATCACTTATGCCCTCCTTCCTTTATTTCCTATTCTGTCATTATTTTTATGTTCGTTTTCGTTCCACTTTCTCAACTTTCTCTCACTAGATGTCACCACGTTTCATACAGCACCTGCCTGTTTCTAATTTATTCTACTAGCATGACCTTTTCTCACACACAAGCATATAGTAGAAGCTATATAGTGACTGTGTGGTGGTTTGACTGTGTGCTCTATGTATAGCATGTGCACCTTCACCTTCGTAGTGATAGATTAACACCACACAGACACATACTGTGCTCACACAAACCCTGATCCTTCTCCCTCCTTCGACACACAAACCAGAACAGGTGTGGTCAATCACATTACACAACCATCTCCTCCTCGCCCACTTCTTCACTCTCAGTCCCTCTCTCATGCAATCAGGTCTAATCCCAGAGTTTGTCCTTAAGCTCCTCTCCTCCTCCTCTATCCCCTGTTGTCTGGGATTCTCTAACCCTATCTCACCCTCCACTCAAAGTCAGCAGGTTTGGATAAACTGCCAGGCTACTTAACCCCCACCTTCCCTTCACCCACTTCACCACACCTTACCCTGCAACATTTAAGCCAATATGCTCCTGTGCTATGCTGTCTATCAAGTCAGTTGTCTCTCTGGAATTCATCTCAGTGTTTTTCCTTTTAGTTTGCAGCCATCACCGATTTAGAAATGTATTTTAACTCTGTCCCCCTGTCTCTCACAGGACCAATGGGTGGGATGGGAATGAACATGGGCATGGAAGGTCAGTGGCACTACATGTAGCCCCACCCACATCTGACCTATCGCAACACAAAGGGGATGTAAGTACACACTGGTTCACATTAAAAGATTAATTCAGCTTTTAAGATTAACAAGGCCATGTCTACATTTTGAATGGAGCTTCTCAGACTGAAACATGCAGTGATTGCCTCAATAAACAGAGCCCTACTGAAACATTAAAGTAGTTTTGGATCATACAAGTACCTGAATATCTCTCCAAACCACTATACTCACACATAACCCGTTAATGGTTATGTTTTTCTCTCTGTGTCATGTTATAAACAGGCTCTTCCCAGGCTCATTTTTCCATGTTACTCTCTCTCTCCCACTCCCAGTCTGGTGATAACAGCCTTTGATCATAACCCTGTAACTCTTTGTGTATGTAATGTATGTGTGCATGTAGCTGCTTCACTCTCTCACACATCCGAAAGCTACAGGACTAAACATCCTTCAAACAGGGAGGAGAGGAAGGTTTTTTGGATAAGAGGAAAGCAAAAAGCAGACAGAACAGAAAATAAAGAGAACATATGAATTTGGAGAACAGTTATACTTGAATGCTCTACAAGTTTCTGAATAAAAATTAAAGATACTTTTAGTATTATGATCTCAAAGTGTGGATCATATACTGGTGTGATAATATTTTGGTGGTATGTGTGTTTGTGTGTAGGTGGGCAAAAGATAACAAGTAGATGAGAGGAATGGGGAAAGGAGTAGGAGAGGGGTGATGGGAAGGAGAAAGGGCGGGGATGGTTAGGACAGTGGGGGGGGCAGGTAGGCCGTTGCTATGGCAACAGACTGATTGGCAAAAATGTAAGCAGTTGTCAGTGTGCAAGGAGAAAGAGACAGAAGAGTGAGACAGAGACAAGTGAGCGCCCCTTAAGTGTCATAAATCTGCCAGGTTGCTGTTGATGCATGAGCACATTAATACACACACTAACCGGCTCGACATCACCAGCCACAGGATCGTTCTCTCACCACCTAATGCTTTCTCTGCCTCAGCCTCTCTCAGTCTTAGTTTTTCTTTATGATTTTCTTATTCTGTATCTTTTTTGCTCTGTCTCTTTATACACAAACATTTTTCCCACTTTCTCTCTTAATCTCTTATTTGCTGTCTCTCTCTTTCGTTCACCTCCTCTCACCCCCCCCCCCTTCCTCGCCCCAGGGCCAAATAGACTCCCACATAATTCTTCATGTATACAGGCTTGGTGTTGTCACAGTGCACCATGTGTATAAAAAGACTATGGGACCTATAATTCTAGAAAACTATTGTTTTGTGTTTGTGTGCTCATACACTGTTTATGTACACACCTGTGAGTATGTACACCTGTGTGTGGGTAACTGGTGCCATATACAGCATTTGTGAAATATCTGCATTGTGATGTAGGTGGGTATGTGCACACGTAAAAATGTGCATGTGCAACTGTGCTGTACTGTATGTGTATGTTAATAGGATTACTCCTGGCACAGGGAGGGGACATAAACTAGTGCAAAATGGAGGAGGTAGCCAGCAGGGTATGGAGCTTAGCTGGGCCTAATTGACTAGATCCAAATTAAATATGCCATCACCAGAGGTGTGACCAATGGATTTGACTTATGCAGTTTACAAAAATAGAGACCATTAACCCTCAACAGAATGCGCATGCATGTCTGTGCGTGCCATGTTGAAAATATGCTGCCCCTGTTTCAGTCCTAAAGGTCCACAACCAAAACAAAGACAGAAAATCTCACATCAAATGCCATCTTTAGGTTTGAAATGCAGGGAGACGTGGTTGTAAAAAGGCTGTTCTTCCAGAATGAGACGCATGTGTGTCTGTGTTTATGTGTGCAAGTGTGTAAACATGAGGGCTGGTTCATCGTGTCCAAGCAGCCTCTTTCCACCAGCTGCTAGCCTTCCCAGCAGACCTTGCTTTAAACAGCTTCAATTTGCCTGCTGAATCTCGTAATTGGGCCACCAGAGGAATCCTCTGCGAGACGAGCAAAGCACAGAGAAGACGAGTCGGCAGAGGAAGAAAAAAGACTGAGAGAGGAGTAGACAGAGAGAGGGCGGGGCGAATGAAACGATGGCGAGGGAGAGAGGGGTAAATGGCAAGAAGGAGGGGGAGATTGTAAAGAAGTAGGGAGAAGGAATGAGGAGAGAAAAGGATAGAATGTAGTAAAGAGATGGTGATTGAAATATATCTACTCCTATGACTATCGCTCCTTAACAGCTTCATCAGCAAGCCTATAGCTTGCTAGCTGCTAGCTCGCCTCTGTCAAATATTGCTACTTTCATTTCTAGGTCAATTAAATGTAAGTGATGTGTTATATTCTTTCATGACCAATTAAATTAATAGGTTATTATGGGAGGGGATGGTGGTGTTATCTTATTTGATTAAGAGAGCACAGGTTCATTATATTTTATAAGCAATTTTCATTAGTAGAGTTGAGGTTTTGTTACCGCGGGGCTAAATTGAGCGGTTATTGTGCTGGTGAGTGCTCATCCTTGATACAGAAGGTGTGCCTAGCAGTCACACTGCAACATTAGTTAAAACTAAAGCCAATTAGTCCTGGTCCTGCTTAGTGAAGAGCATAATGCTTTCCACCCAATGATGATTACAGAGCTTATATCCCCTTGTGAAACAATACACCTGTCAGCAAAGATGAAGCCCAGCAAGTGAAGCAGAAGTGAGCTGAGCCTTTGATAGCGATGAGAATGACTCTGGTATGACCCTTACCCCCTTTCCCTTCTTCTTTTCTCCTGCTTTCCCTCTTCCACAAAATTAGCCAGAGGTGGCCCCTAAAAACTGTAATTTTCAATTTCAGAACAATAGTTATCACAGGGTGGAAGAATTAATTATGGTGCAGAGTATACGGAATTTTTTTCTGGTCCCCATGCAGTGCTTTTCCAAAATGTCGGGCAGAACGCATGAGTGAACGTTGCCTGTAACCCCTTTGCTGCCAGTCTCTGCTGGAGACCCTTTGTTCCAGGATTCATTGCTCCAATCATTAAGCACAAATTTGTTAACCTTCCACTGGGGGGTCAAGATCCCTCCTCTTATGCCCCGAATACTCACACACCCTCTGTCACCCCCCACCCTCAACTTCTCTTTCTGGTGGGTGAACTTTTACTATTAACGAACACTGGAAAAAAGGTCTGGATGGGGATTTTGTGCCCCTTTATATTGTCCATGTGAATGTGTCCCTGTTGATTTGCCCCCTCTGGAATCCCCCTTGGATTCTAAGAAAGGAGGTCTACAGCTCAATGTATTGATTGGTTTATTAAGTGAAAAACCTTATTAGCAATGTGTGCTCTTTGAAGTACACAGTGTGTTTATTAGGACATTGACTGAGAATTTTCTCTCGTCATCAGCTCACTCTCATTAACTCTGGAAATAGTCAACTATTCATATTACACTGATTGTTTTAGGTTCTAGATGTCGTGGTGTCCAAGCACTAACTGGAAATGCAAAACACTTCAGGGTAGAAAACATAAAGGTTTCAATTAACTTGAAAACTATTTATTTTATAGTTATTCATAGTTACAGCTAGTTAGCATTGGTCTCTTCTGGATTTAAGCATAATTTATTGCTGGGCAACAGATTGTGTCTCACAAGAGAAAGGTCAAAAGTTTGATGTCATAAGGTCCAAAGAAAAATGTTACCTCTATTAACTCACTGAATGGACGCTAAAATGGTACCAGAGCGCACACAAAAGCTCAACCTTCTATTACAGAGTTTGCATCTTTTCTCTTTAGCAGCCCAGGTGAACACAGATAGATGAGGGGAATAACAAATGAGGACCCTAGTGTTCACTCCTCCATTGTCATCTCTCCTGGTGCACTTCCTTGTTCTTTTCCCTGCCTGCCTTTGTGTCATCCGTAGTGGCCCTCTTCATTTATTGTGTGCATGGCGTACACGTGGACATGCCCCGGGCACTCTCAGGTGACGGGTGGCTGTGAGCCTCACCTCAGCTCTTTAGTTTAGAAAACAATGCCTGTGGTTTCTCAGTGGTGCCCCTCCACCTACAGAGATGGATGGCAGCTATTGTTGCATCTAAGGAGAGGAATGTAGTGAGAGAAGAGGTGAAGATGGATTTCTGTACTTTATTTTTTATGGTGCAATTTATGAAAGTTGAACAGTATGAGAGCTTCTCATGGAAATGTGATGGAAATAAGGTCATTTGTATGTAGTATAACCATATGTTGTGTGACTTGGTCATCATTTGTACTTTAAAACTTGACCCAGTTTTATCTTACATTTGCATTGTCCTTAAATAGTAGTCACACAGTCTGGTTTGGCAGTGAAATAGTAAGTGTGCTCAATCAAATAATGAATTTACAGTCTGATGTTGAGTCTCCTTGTGGTCCAGATTAACAGATTCCCCAGGAAATGTTAAGCACCTGACCTTGGTAGTTGATCATGTGTGTTTGGTCTTTAAGTCCTCTCCTACTGTTAAAGTAGCATTACTGAGGATGTAGGATTAACTCCGTAAACCTTCCAATGCTCTCTTGATGTAGCTGTGGTGAAGGGCTGCTACCGTCTGTATTGGACCCAGATTAGCACACTATTGACTATGATCGTTACGTATTACCACATACAGCATGAATTCTGCTCCTTGAGGGTCTTATCAGCACATTCAGCCATATTCATGTGCTGTCAACCTGAAAATGTAATATGAGAATCTGCTTTCAGAAGTCTAATGTGATCTATTGTTGTATTTAATGAATGATTGATGGCATAGCAGTTTTATTTTGCAGTTAAATGCTTTGTGTCTGAACAGTAGAGACCATATGCAATCTTGCTACTGATCAATTGTAAGAATCTGCATGTATCTGATCTGGAAATATATTTACCTTGATTCATGGATAAACTTTTACATTTGAGCATTACCACTGCCACATATGATCACGTTACCACTAAACTTTTGAATGTGGATGCATTTTTAAAACCACATTTAACCCTTTCATGCATGTTGTCCGCCACACTGCCTGACAGCGGTAACTAGGTGACATTAAATTTATAGTGATTACAAAATTAGGGCAAAAAGCAAAGCAAAATGCAATAAGTTCTGACTTAAAATAAGCAAAAGAATCAGGAAACAGCAAGCAAAATGCAAAATGAACAAACCAATCAAGAAGATGAACCAAATGAGATGCAAAAAGAAGAAAAATGATTCAAAAAAGCAATATAAGAAGGAAAATAATGAAGCAGTCTAGACAATGCTTTAAAAATAAAAAAAAACAGCAAAAAACAGAACTTTTTCTCAATTTCACTTTTTGCTGAATTACTGCACTTTGCCTTTGCAGTGTAGTACAGTAATTCGCATAAAAAGTATATAGCTATCTGCCCTTGTAGAAACCACCATAATAAAAAAAAGTTGCTATACAAATTGCATGGATGATTTATAATTTCGTTTTTATACATAATTGAATTTTACTAAATTAACCTGCTCTGGTGGATATGATTTAGCCACTTTCAACCACTGCCTTACTCCAAATAATTATTTTAAAAATTGTTTGGAAGTCTGAAAAGGTCATATCCCCACTTTTTAATAATTCATGTCAGAATGGCTTAAGAAGACTGCACACCAAAAGCAGAACCATTGTTTCTGCATAGATTTCATGCTGTCTGAATACAAAGTTCTATGTCTCTGCCAAATCAAACTCTGTAACTCACTGATTAATCAGTTTGATCTCCTCTTTCATCAGAACTGCAGGGCAACCCAGGGGATCACCTGTCTCACTGAGGCCTACTGAGCATGGGAATGGGACTTTGTCTTCAGGACAACACCAGCCAAAAGCAGCCCCTCTGTCCACCTCCCAAGACATTTTATTTGGCTGATATCTTCATCATGGAAACCTTCCATGACTGCCTTCAAACCCCTGCCTTCTCGTCCAGTTGATGCTGATGATGATTCACAGCAGTCAAGTCATTCCTAACCCAGCCCCTCCATGCCTGTCCTGGTAGACCCCTGCTTCTTCTCTGGTGGGCACCAGACTTTGTCCCCTTCAAAAACGTGATTGCGATCGAGAGCTTTGATGACACACAAGAGACACATGGGGTCCTTTGCCTGCATCTTTGGTGAATGTGGCACCTGGTGATATATTTTGGACCCTCTGGTGAACGAAAGAACCTTCCTGTGAAGAGCACTCCACTCTTTGGGATGTCGGAAATGGACCAAGGAGAAGCCAATGTCTGTATCTGACAGGACATTAATAAAGCAGCAGAGGTGCCCTTTAAAATGATCATGGATTCAAACATGGAGGGAGAAAAATGAGTAAAAGATTTAAAATATAACTATATCAACCCCTTGTTTGGGAAGTGAGTGGAGACAAAATATACTGTATACTGTTGTAAAATTACGCTGGACTCTCACACGGACTGGGAATTTAAGTATTGTAAATGCTATTGTATTGTTCTGCATATTATGTTGTTTCTAATAGATTTTTTAAAAAAGGATGTGAACTTTTTCTCTTTTTTCTGGTTTCTTTCCACACTGTATGTGTGCTGTATGTGTATGGGGACCTCCTGCCCATCCCTCCATTGAATCACAATGCATTTTTAAAAGAAACAAGAAGTGAATAAATGGACAACATGATCAGTCTATCATTTCCTGCAGGGCTTTATTTGTAAAACATGGCAACATCACAATGAAGGTGTCTTGTGTTGGTAGATATACACAGCTCATCCCTGCACCTGCAGCTGTAGGTGCTTGTATTAATGTTGCTGTGTCAAAGCCTTGTCACTTCAATTTTGGTACATTTTCTGATGCTTTCATATCAGTTGATTATGCTTCTCTAAAGATGGAAACTTGCACTTTGTTGCAGAAAAGTTATAGGCTCTCCGGGTGATGAAATCTTTTAATAAAGTTATTGCGCAAACTCACAGTCATTGAGCTAAACATAAGTTAGTGGCTGACATGTTGGAGATTTGTTTTTCATCCAGCTTTGATCAAACACCTGTTACCACTGATAGTTGTTTACTTTAGCAAACATACAGTATACTCTGCTGATGTGAGGATAGACACATAATATCATGACAGGTTAACACAGTTGATACACAGTTTTAGTTTACGCTCACAAGAATCTAAAATGATACTTGTGCATGGGAGGCTACCAGCGTGTGCTCCACATACATGCTCTGTCCTGTTTTCCCCATGTCTGTCTATGATGGAGGGCCTTTGAAAGTCTATTCCAGTGTCCTATTGATGTGTTTTCTGTCACAAGGCTGAGCAGTTGCACGGCCAATGGATTATCTTCCCTCAGTGTTTGATGTGGCCTGATAACGGGCTCAGGCCAATGGGAGAGGCACAGGCTATGGGAATACACCATTTATACCACAGTCCATTCATTTTGATTTACCCAGATGATGTAATGCTGATCAACAGACAGGAGAGAATGTAAAATCACTGTGTGTGTGCTGCAGTATGCGTGTGAGGGAGGAACGTGTGCATATGTGTGCGTGTGTGCTTGCGTGCGTGAGCATAAGTGCTTGTGTGGGTTATCAATGAATCCATTATCCATTGCTTCAAACATGTATTACGCACATCTTTAAGATTCCTTTGAAGACAAGTCATGTTTCTTATGCTTTTACTTTGAAGGGTATATATGTACATCTGTGTTGTAAATAAATACTTTTTGTTCAAATAACAGAACTCAAAACTAGTCTCACATTATCTTCTTATCGGCTCAGATCAAATTTAAAAGTCACTTAATATTGTCACAAATACTAACATGTCGTCAATGCCTGAATGAATTTGCTACGATAAACCATAGAAACTAAATGTTTACATGTCAACATATGCCCTGTGCGGAGAGCAAAGGGGCCATGTATAGTTAAAAGAACATGCACTTAAATTAACCTTAGTCCCATTGTTGTGGATAATGTGCAGCTAATGCATGCGTTCTGCTGTAATTTTCTTGCACATGGAGATGGGAGACAAGGAGAGAGAGAGACTTTGCAAGAAAGCGAATTATCCGTCATTTAACATTAAAATTCATTTAGATTAAATGGCTACAAACATGTAAATGGGGAGATTAGTTCTCCCACACGCCTTGTTGCCCGCAGTCAAGAGGCTGCGCTCGAAGCCCAGCGCTGAGCAGCCGCTGTTGTCTCCGGGATACACTTCACTAGAGGAGACACAGGCTGAGCCGAGTGAGGACAAGAGCACAAGACGCGAGCGACTTTTGTCTAATTGATACGTTTCGAAGACCTCCCCAGAATCCCCAAGTCCATGTCTGATTGTTTTAAACCAGCGAACAAGAGAGAGTCTGTTTTATCCATAACAATACGCGCGTATAAATCAATACTCTTCCCTTCTCCCTCTCTATCTCTACTCCGCGATACTATTGTATTTTTACAGCCTTTGCCGATGCAAATGCTATTTACACTAAAGAAGAAAAAGGAAAAAAGACACGCTCTTAAAAAACCCAGGCGACGTTTTAATTGCTTCGCCTCTCCACCACGGCTGGAAAATCCGAGGCTGTGAAATGTGAATTCCTGAGCCTGTGGCCGCTGGGAGCTGTGGAGACAGAGGAGAAAGCCCATGCTTGACTGCCCTCTTTAGGGAGGCCTGGTAACTGTCCGGGCAGGGACGGTTGGAGATGGCGCACAGATCCACTTCTCCTTTTACGCACGGATGTAAACCGCACCAAAATCCGCTAAAATGTTTGATAAAAGTGTAGGAACTGTGGAGCAACGCGAAGGGTGTTTGTGTAACCAGGTGAAAGTTGCAGTAGAAAAAAATGAACCGTCAAAAAATAAAAACAAATAAGGAGAGAAAGCATTTAATTTTTTGTTTGGTCCAATAGTTAAATCTGATTTTTCTTTACATGTGTTAAAATGTGTCTGTGGGAGCAGATAATTACTTTAAGTTATGGATATTTTATCAAGGTTTTTATTAGAGTAAAAGATCCAAACAGATCAATGACAAACATTTGTAAGATCCATCATCTATAACCAACAAGACGGATGGTTTTTCAAAACTAATTAATTTTAATCTGTCTCAGCGTTGTCATATTTTAATCTTCTTTTTTAAAGAGAAACTTTCTAAAAAATATATGAACTCTGACTAAGTATTACGGATTTCTTTAATGTGTGTTTAAACCTGGAGCACCTTGAACTTTTTCACCTGAGCAGCTCATCTTACGTTATCTGAAACATTATATTTTCATCAGCAGTGTTTGTGTTATTTCATATTAAAAAGATATGAGGAGTTTTTACACTTTAATTACAACTGACCTATATTTCAAACTTTTGAGTCGTGAAGACAGAGTTGATCGTTCTCCATTTTAAATCACGAACTAACAAGTGGCGATGTTTAAAAAGTGCAACTTTTTTTTTAAAAAAAGAAAAACATAAAAATCTAGCTCGAAATGATAGTTCAGCCATACATAGTTTCTGCTGCACCCAGCCCCGGTGTGACCGCGGAGTGAACTGTCAGAGTAATGAATGGAGCAGAAATGTGTTCCAGAGCAGTGGAGGTGCCCAGACAGGCCTGTCTTCCTCCCACAACAACGCAGATATGTATGTGTGCGTGTTTATGGCTCAAACAGCAACGTGGAAAAGTAACGGTGTGCCTCATGTTCTCTGCTCCTCTCGATACAAGCCATGACAAATCTGGGCGGCAGTAATGTGTGGAGCCTTATTAATTCAAATCACTCGCTCGTTCCTCTTTGCTGAACGCTGAGGCCTGTCAACACACAGACAAACAATTTGCATTTGAGCTGAAAAGTTATTTTTATTTTTCCAGCAGAGAAGTTGGAGAGGTGAAACATTTTGCGTAAAATGCCCCCCACCCCCACGTGTTCCTGCCAAAATGCAGGCTATTTTCTACAATAACATTTATGTTTTGATCCTGGGTTTATTTCGCGGTTTATTTGTACTTAATAAAGTCAAATCACATGAAAATCTCAGCATGGGCTTCGGTTTTACAAAAATATAACGAACTAAAGCCGAATCCATGCGCCCTGAACAAACTATTTTTTATTCCATTGTATTCTTCTACAGATACTCAGATATTAAATATTAATATGAAACGGGCAAACGATGCAGATGTGTATAACTGCCCTCCTCAGGTTTCATAAATGTCCAAATTTGACTGACTGTAAGAACAGACAATACGCCAACAGTCAATATCCCATAGTTTCCAAAGCGAAAATCATTACACAGGAAATACACACATGACCCAGATGACATGTCAATATCAGAGGTACTTTATTAAATCAATATCGATACAAACACGACTTAAACCGTGTAGTCTGGGATGGCCTCGCAGGACAAACTTTTCCAGCCTAAAAAAATCCCCTTCCACCTTCAAAGGTCGCGCGGCAGCTGGCTTTGAAACAAAAGCTAGAGGAAAATAGGAGGGAGAGAAAAAACAAAAAAAAAATCTGTTGGTAGGAGAAAGAGAAGAGGACTGTTGAGCGGGGGCCATTTTGGATGTCATCTGTCTCCTTGGCGACGGGGCCCCGGCCCTCAAAAGCCCCTTGGGCGCACGGATTGTTTGAGAGGAGCCCGCTATTTTCTGCAGCATCATTTATCACTGTCACCACATAATGATTCCCCTCGCAGCTCCTTATTGATGTTTGTAATTGCATTATCTCATAAGGGGGGATGATCAATGGAGCCGAGAGGAGCATCGAGGGGTCAGGAGATGCCGGATTGCTGTTTGTCCATTTAATGCAACCAGTCTCTCATTATGTGTAGCCTGTGTGCGTTCAGGCTAAGTAACGTTTGGTCTGTCCTCCTCTGAGGTTTCACAGGGGAGGAGAGGAAGAAGAGGAGCAGCAGTGAAAAAGCTCGTTCATTTGTTTAACCCCGAGCCAGTGCGGCTAAAAAATTACTAATGCAAAAGAGAAAGAGGGGTAGAGGGAGAGGAGACGGAAAGTAACGTGATTAACGCTCGTGTTATTAGTTCCATTAAGTCTAAAAAACGAGTTCCTGAATTAAAGCGCGCAGCTCCCCGGCATTCATCTTATAGTCATATGATTAAATATCGACAAGAACACGCCCTCCCGGTTTAACGGTGAATACATCTCATGCACACAGGGGAAAATAAATACTGGTAGAATCTTTGGTTTTTAAATTTTTATGCCCTTTTTAGGCAGAAGTATTCCGTTTGTGATTATTAACTTGGATACGGATGGAATAGATTTGAGATCAAGCAAGTCGATGCTGTTTTGGAGGTTTGTGTTGTGGGGGATGAAGTCATGAGATCCAGTTTCAGAGCTCGACTGAGGCCCCTACGTCAAACAAAATGCGATACTCTCCGTTTCTAAACGACCTTAAGGAATACCGACATAATTACTGAGTGAGTAACTACACTCAAACGCTCCAGAAGGATTTGTCCGAAACATCTGTATGAAGTTGTTGGGCTGTTTGTTTTAGACTAGAATAATCACATCAAATATATTATGTCTATATTTCTCTATCTATATAATATGCAGGCCAAGTTTTAAATTTGACTAAACTTATGAAATGGCGACGTTTTAAAATTAATTAAAACGTCACAGGCAACAAATACCTTCATCACTCAGATAAAGAATCTGTTTTCTTAAGCTTTACATTTCTTAAATTTCAAAACAAAGTGCATACTGTGAAAATGTATAAAAATCAAAAGTGGGTTGAATTAGATTTTAGGAATTCGTTTAATGTGACATTTAAAAACAGCCTCTTTCTGCTGCTGTGTGAAGCTTATTTAAAGCTTCTGTACGTGGAGGCGACGGCTGCGGCTGCTTCGTGACGTTTTGCAATATTGCTGGGAAGGCGCTGCGCGTCATGGCGCACAAGGGGGCCTGTCAGCAGGTATAAGTGTGGATATGTGGGCCAGCGGCTGGAGACTTGCGTACTAGTGCGTGCCAGACACAGGCAGTGATAGAGAGCTCCACTCGGAGAGAAAACTTGTAACAGGTAGATAACCCAGTGACTGGTTTCTGGAGAATTACGCACGGCTCATGTTCGGTCTGGGATGTCATGTGGGCTAATGTGGGTTCCCCCTACCCTCCAGAGATGGTCGGTGCTTGGAATAACACGCGTTAGCCTCAGTGCTTTCCATCTTTGTTGCTCCTACTGTGGGGAAGGAGACGCCGCTGGCAGCGCACCTTTTAAAGCCGAAAACGCAAACCACGGCTGGTTCATAACCGGTGATGTTTCTGTCAGCGCCCCCCCCCCCCCGTCCTCCAGTCTGTACCTCCTGCTCTACCTCTGGAAGGTCACCTTGGCAGTGCCAGGCAGGGCAGAAGACTCAGAGAAGCAGGAGGGATGTTTGCTCCTCAGCTCACCTGGTGTGGCCGTATCCAATAATAGCACCCCGACGCCCTGCCCCTCCTCGCACACACTTTACAACCCCCTTCATCAGCCCACCTGCTACTAGATATATTAATATAGCTGTGCCACAGAGAGAGCACATTATCCTGCAGCTCTTTTCGCTCCCGATGCTTTGATTTCTACTAGACTAAACAGACTTATATGTCACTTCTTTCTTTTCTTTCTTGCTTTTTCCAGAGCTTCTCCATCACCATCATCATTATTAATACGCCGATTATTGTTGTTGTTTCCTTGTTCCAAGCAAGTAGTTCTATTCAAAAATACCAGACTTGCTAAATTTGAGCTCTATTGATGAGCACTCTGAGCGGCTCACAGGACATGTCAGTGTTAGTCAGTGCACCCCCGCGCGTTAAGTAACCGCTATATGATGCATGATTGAGTTTTAATTCTGCGGTGTTGCGCAGTCGCTCCATTGCGCCGCTACAGACTGACTGCGTGGCCTCCAAAAGTAAACAGTGAGGAAGCAAGTCGAGACAGGACAGAGGGGCTGAATTCCAGCCACTGCACCATACTGATAAAGTACTGGCCCCGAGCCACGTCTTTCATTAGTTTATTTATATGTTGAGGCTACTTCACCATTCATCATACAATCCAATCTATCTCCTCATCTGGAAATGTGAATGCGGTGATGGTGAGAGTATTTTTTAGATGCCGTTGGCCCGTACAGGCCTAGCATTGACCATAATCTGTGAAAAGAGTTTGCCATTTTAGTCGAATTATTAAAGTTATTGCAGCAGTTGACTGAAAATGTAAATCAACATTAAAATACATAGACCGCAAGCTCCTCAACATATGACTCAAAACGGAACCTGAAAATGTAAAAATCCGTATCTCTTCTCTTTATATTTGTCTAAATATTTACATAGATAATATAAAAAGCTGAAAAAGAAGACAGTACAGGAAAAATGCCTCTCCTGTCTCACTGCAATATCCGATACAAGCGACACTCTGTCTACTCGCATATTCAACAGCATCAAATCAGCGACGGGTAAAAAAAAAGTTAACTCCACATCATCTCAACTTGTCAGCTCGTTTCCACCTCCAAACCCTGGCAGAGTGCGTCTTTATCACGCATCTTACTTTTTCTCGGTGTCTGCTTGAAATACAACAGAAACATTTCCGTCTGTAACAGGGAAATATGTAACCCTGTCATTTAAATATAAGCTCATTCAGTTTTAATTTGAGCAGCATGAGAAAAAAATATTTGTAAGTGATACTTTAAAGAGATGCAGTGTTTTTGCATGGCCTATATTTATTTTTTCTACTTGAATACATTTGTCTCCAAATTCCCCCTAATTTAGTACTAAGTTTGATTAGCAGACCAGTTTAAAGGGCATCTTCAGATTCATTTCTACACGTTTATATCACACAGTATCTCTTCTTTAGTTTTTATTTTTATAGAGCTTTTGAGGTGTGGAATCAACTGAAGCTCAAGTATGCATTCCAACATATAGATGTCATGTTTGTAGCTATTAGCTATTTTCCCTACTGGTCATTAATGGTACTGCACCACTAAAAAGCAAGTCAGTGCATTTTTAGATGATTTGTTGTCATTTGTGGTCAAATTTATACATACATCTCTAATACAGCTGTTGACAATAACTGTATTGTAATATTTATTTCTAATATTTAGATATAAAACACAGGAGTGTGAAGAATATTTGTATACTGGGCAGAACACATAAAAATACCCAGGATAACTCTTATTTAATGAAGAAATCATTGGAAAATTGCTCCATACTTAATGCAGCAATTTGATATAATGCAGGGGTCTGCAACCTGCTCCAAGTCAACACGTGGCTCTTTAGTCCCTCTCCAGGTGCTCCTGTTGCTTTGTCCAATGATGGAAGTAACACAATACAATGAATTAAAGAAAAAGAAAAAAAGGCCTACAAAATGAATAAAAATCAAGGCAAAACTGATCCAAATAATCTACATGAACTACATCTACATGAACAAATAATCTAAATGAACAAAATAATCAACACGTTGTACCAAAACAAGCAAAAATAATCAAGGACATGAATGAAAATGTCAATAAATCAACAAAATAAACAAAAAAGAATGAAGTCATAATGAAATTGATGCTAATATGTTGCCAGCTAAAACATATGTCATATGGTACATAAAGAGTTTGAATATTATTTGCATCTCTAGACACTTATTTTCTTTCTGCCCATAAATGGCTCTTTATGGTTTATTAAATTTTTTTGCTAATATTTTAAGTGACATAAATAGCATAAATATGGCATGTGTGCTGTGCTTTTAAGGCGTTAAATTTTTTTTGTTTTGTTTCACCAGCTGCATGAATTGCCACTTTTTACAGGTCTGCAGCAGCATTATAGATAAATGTTTTTCATAAAACAAAAGTGAATAAATGTCAAGTGTAGAATTTTATGATAAATCGACTCACTTACTGAGAGGCAGCTTCTTTAAAACTCTTCTCCACAACAATTTTTCTGTCTTTTCTCTGAACCGAGGGATCTCATCGCACAATTTACTAAGCAAATCTCAGCCTGGGGAGAGTGGAGCGGTGGGGGCCTTCAATGTGCATGTCCCTGCAGGCCAACACTGTGCAGTGTTATGCTCAGTGCTGCACAATTTATGGAGCATGGACAGTTTATAAGAAGCAATGTAGTCTATCAGAGAGGCAGTCAAACTGAGGACAAGGAGGGAGCGTTTCCATGCAGGAAGCTGTGTTTTGGAATAATATACGCCATGATAAAGATGTTTCCCCTGTGACGTAAAACAGCAGGGAGCACCAACGGCCACTTACTATTCCAACCAAATATGAAGGAGATTCTTTGAGCTGCCACGGTGTTTTCCTCCTGCGTGAAAAGTTGAGACGTTAACACTGTGGTGGTTGTGGTTGCTTTATTCCTCCAAAATAAATTTACGATGGCATTTTAGTCAGGATGGCTTAGATAATTATTGAAAGGAACATAAATAGACATCTGAGTACAGTGGTGATATTTTATGCAGTAATCAAATTTAAGCTTGCTGTCACTACAGGTAAAAAAAAAACTACCAGCAGAACTAGAGACACTAATTATTAAGATAAGTCATACATACAGTCAAACAAATAGTTTGCTTTGTTCAGTTTTCTTAAAATTCTCCAAACTTGTTCCTCGAGTTACAGTGATTTATTTAGCTTTTCTTGCCTTCACCTTTAGACAAAATACCATAACAATGTTTTATTACAGTGCTTCAATGTAGAGTATCAGGAAAACAGCAAGTGATATTTATTTATTTTTATTTTATTGGTTTAATTAACAGGGACAATGTACATTCATCAACATTTCTGTAACTGCACCAGCATTAGCCAGAGGGCTATATTTCATCTGTAGTCCCTGGACAGATAAACTTAAAGTACAATGTTAATGTACAAAGTCCATACATGTCTCATTAAAAGTTAACAGAACAACCTTGACAACAAAGAGTTAACATTCAAGCAACAACTGGGTACAACACACCTGGCATAATAAGATAAACCAACACTGTAACAGTATGTCAGGACCTTAAGACAGACTACAGACATTGAGACAAATTGAGTAAAGCAAATAACCACAGATGACAGCAAGAGAAGTCAAGCATCAGAACTGTGCCTAAATTTTAGTGGTCACAAACTTGATCATGAATCAACACTGAAGAACTTGTTGAACCTGAAAATAAAACCTGAAATAAAATTGTTAGTTTTGGTCCACTAATTCTCATGGGAAAAGACCAGCATTTTTGGTTTTTATTTAAGGTTTGAGTGTCAAGTGACACCTTAAACCCTGCAGCGACTCCACCAAGGCTGAGATGAGACATGGCTTGACCCAAAATAACAATGTTGCAAATGCAGAGGAAGACAAAAGTGACAGAAGCTTAGAAATGATCGAAGGACACGACAGGCTTGACATCTGTCAGGGCGTCGGTGTTGTGAAGTCGACTTGTTATGCAAATGCCTGATGCAGCCCTGGGAGACACTGACAGGCCAGAATGCTAGCTAGCTCAACATCAATGAAGACATCACTTGTCTAGTTGGGTGGAGCGTCCCTGTTCACTTGCTCACCAGATTACCCGTGATGTGGCTTTCAAATAAACCCACGTGTCAGTGAGAGAAAAAGCGAATACGATGCCATTTTTCATCAGTGTGACCAAACTGGCTTTATGTTGTTGATAAGAGGCTTGAGAGAGAGCTGCAGGCTTTGAGATACACACAGATGTACACATACAGTCATGCATGCTCAAGGCCAAATTGCACATAAACACACACTACCTAGAATAAGCTCACGCATGCATTATCACAAAGTCAGACACACATGCGGATGAGGTCTGCAGGTGTCACGTGAAAAGCTTTTAGTGGTGTAGAAGCAGCTGAGGACATGGCTATTGTTAAGCTCCATGATGGATGAGGTAGAGGTATGCTAGTGTTAACTGACTAAAACACAGCTGAATTTATTAGGCTCAGGATAAGCAGGGTCATCACCTCCAAATGGAATCCCAATGAGCCAAGTACAGTTTGAAGCTAAATAACATGCACTTTTGGGAGAGAGAAATGTCTGAAAATCCAAGCAGCAGTCGAAAAGTAGGAGTTTTTGAACCGCTGTAAGGCCCTCTGCTATTTCATACATCAAAATGAAAAGCTGCAGGGCATTAGGAAGCAACATGCTCCTTCTATCTAAAAACCCAAGCTCTTGCTTGGTTATTTTAAGGAATTTATTATGATGAAGATGCTGCAGTTTGTTCCTGTGGAGAAAAGATTCAAGGCTCTGTATCATGGGAACACAAGACATAGAGGATGGAGAGAAGTCATAGTATAGCAGGAATCTGGCCGAACCGAGAGACCTTTACATAGGTCCCCATCCCTTTTTGTTGGTATTTATTCATTTAAAATAGTTCCAGATGAAATGAGTAACTGTTTCAACCATAAGTTTCATAGGCTTTCCCAGTAAAATACATATTATAATTAGTATATAGCTGTACTGCTCAGATTTACTTCACAGCAACATAATTTAGGTACGTACAGTTCATTTGATTTTCTTGCATTTTACTGATTATTTGTTTTGTTTTTTTCTGATTCAGCATTGATGGGAGTTTCTTGATTTCACTGCATAATCAGCTACATCTAATAAACTGTCCAGTTGCTTTTGTTTTGTAGTGTAGTTACTGTGTCTGTCTTTTGTTGTTTGTGTTTATTAATGGTCTGATCAGATATTACATATTACCGGTAGATGTTCTCCTTGCTTCTCTGTCGTCTCAGATTGGATTTGACAGTTATAGCTACAATAGTTATTATATTCTGAGTTCTGCTGGAGGTAATTCTCTTCCATTAAAGGAAGTTTTTCCTCACCCCTGTAGTCTTGCTCTTGGAGGTTCTGTTGGGTTTTCTTTCCATATAGTCTTTGAGGTCTGGGCCTTGAATTGTGAAGCACCTAGAGATAATCTTGTACTATGATCGCCGCTATAAAAAGGCAATTGAATTGAACTGAATTAAGTTTGGTTCAGTTTTCTATAATCACATAGATCCAGCTCGGTCCCTCCCAGTGCACAAATAGACATAATAACACATACTAATCTATTCATAGCAATAAAGAGACAAAACCTAGACGTATATTATAAGTCAGCATGCTTGAGCTATGATTGCTAAGATGCACCTAGAGATAATTGTCAATTATGATTGGCACCATACAAATAAAATTGAATTGAAGACTTCAATCAAATAGAAGTGAGAGTTTAGTCTGAAAAAGCTACATATTTTTGCAAGTCATCAGGAACAATTAAGGAGGTGCAGAGGGGAGGCAAGAATGGTAACCACAAATAATCTTGGATAACTGCAATCTATCTATCTATCTATCTATCTATCTATCTATCTATCTATCTATCTATCTATCTATCTATCTATCTATCTATC
>JAQQAE010000078.1:0-46008 GCA_029823295.1 Pseudamia nigra | reverse complement strand
TTCCCCACCAAGTATTGAGTGCATAACTGAACATAATTATTTGAAGGTTTGACTTTTTTTGTATTAAAAACACTTTTTTTTTATTGGTCGGATGAAATATGCTAATTTTTTTGAGATAGGGATTTTTGGTTTGGAAGGCTTGAACTACTTCAGTTGTGTGTAATGAATCTAAAATATATGAAAGTCCAATGTTTATCAGTACATTACAGAAAATAATTAACTTCATCACAATATGCAAATTTTTTGAGAAGGACCTGTATACCAATGTTTGAGGAATAGGCCTCATGGACAGTGCAATGTAACCTGCATTTGTTGGGACACTTTGAGGTGGGAAGTTTGGTAAATACGCATACATGTTACATTTATATTCATTTAACACATTGAATCCTGTTCTTGTGTACCTGATATTAAAGCAAAGCATTTGACAGGAATGCCTGGCATGTGGAAAGCTTACGTGCGCGTGTACTGAAACATTGCATGAGGTTCCTCTCTCCTCTCAGGAAATGAATTAGTCATTCCCTGTCTCATCTGGGATGTGAGGGAGCCACATCGCCCCTATGTGGATGGCAATATTAATTTAACATGACACTGCATTGATGGTCAATTTCAGTTTCACGGAGGCTGTTTAAGTGGAGTGGTGGAGTATTAATGTGATAAGATGTGAGAACTGAGGGACGTTACATCTCTCTCCTTTTCTGCCATGTCTCATACTCAGCCAGCCATCTGGACAAATCAACTCCCCACACGCCTCCCTCTCACCTCAACTTTAGGTTATGTGTGAGTGAGAAGGAGAGAGAATGATTGTTTCTCCTTCTGTTTGTCCATGGGTGACTATGTCCTGGGAATTTAATGTGTATGTCTGCATGCACATCCACAGGTGTGACACTGGGCTCTGAATATGTGTGTAGGTGTGATGGTGGTGATAGTGTGATTGTATATGTCTTGTTAT
Organism: Pseudamia nigra; assembly: GCA_029823295.1. Taxonomy (NCBI): domain Eukaryota; kingdom Metazoa; phylum Chordata; class Actinopteri; order Kurtiformes; family Apogonidae; genus Pseudamia; species Pseudamia nigra. The sequence continues at coordinate 45,059 of JAQQAE010000078.1, read as the reverse complement.
TTATTTCCTATAGGTTTGGGTGATTGTTTTTTTTAAGTGTGTGTGAAATGGTCTACATAAAATAGTGTGAAATGTGGTTATGCATCATGCTATTATGTGCTTATCTGCTTTCATTTCTGCTTGTGTATGTACTTTTTTGACTGTGTGTTGTGAGTTATTTTGTGAGTGTAATATACTACAGGGGCATGTAAAATGAAGGGGCTTGCTCTGCTGTTGCCCACATGTGGACCCCCCCACCCTGTACCCCCTTGCCCCCTGTGTTTATGGGCCTTGTTAGCACAGGCTTGCCTTTCAATCTTCGTTACTGGCTTAAAATTCGATGTGTCGTACTTGCAGCTCACGGCAAGTGAACCGTGTATGAACGAATTAGTAATCTACACAAAGTGCTTAATCAAATCAGCGGCTGCCCCTGGAATAAATATTGTAGAATATCTTGGGATCTTCACTGGGAGAGGGTGAAGGTTTGCTCAAAGATGCGTACGTGGATATCATACCAGACTGCCACTTAGATTGGAGTGTCGCACTGATGGCGGCCTCATTTTGGAAAGGGCTGCCAAAAAATATCAACTTTATTTTAGCAAATGCATATACATGTGTAAATGCATATTTTATTTTGCCTAGTTTAGAGTTTGGTTTTGTAAACTTGGTCTTTTACCTGACAGAGACAGTGATATTTATATTTCCATTTGATCTGTGTTTGTTTCAAAGGAATTTGTCTACTTTCTTCATTTGATCTGGTAGATGTTTGGTACATAGGTAGGGCAGACATCATCCCTTACAGTGCTACTCTTAAATGACAAATGGCAGGCAGTGGCTTTGCCACTCTCTCAAATGCTGCCCCGCCCTCTGGACTTATTAATGACAATAATTAGGGAGAAACCTCCCTGTGAAGCCCGCCAGAGTGATTAGCGCTTTAATGATGGAATGGGAGGTAGTGAGCACACACAGAATTGATTTACGTATTCGCCCTGACCTTTGGAATCCAATTTACGCATCTGCGGGCTAAGAAGTAGGTAAGAGATGAAGGAGAATGACAAGAATAGAGTGATAGAAGAGATGCCTGGCACTTGAAGTGTGACTAGTTTTTATGGGGACTGGGGTAAGGGCATCTGTTTTTATAATTCACTCATTCTGTGACTGTGAAGTAGGATGATGTCCTAGCACAGAACTAATAACAGTCTTATATGCCTGGCATTGAAAAATGATTTGTAATGTAAAATCAAATTTCTGCCCTGCTGTTACACAGTCATGTTTTATTCAAACTGTCACATCTTTCTTTCAAACATAATATCATTGTTCCATGCTTTGTTCTGCAGGATCCAAGCCCTTCATGTGCAAGATCTGCAACTTTGCAACTGCTCAGCTGGGAGATGCCAGAAACCACGTGAAGAGACACCTTGGCATGAGAGAGTACAAATGTGACATCTGTGGGTGAGTTAGAACACTTTTTTTGTAGCAAGGGTAACATTTGAAACCTTGATTTTAGATCTTACAGCTAAGTTTTGGAGACAAAAGGTGATCAAATCATTTGGCTCCTAAGAAGTCAGTAAAAGCCTGCTGTTTTTTATTCTTTTATATCTAATTCTCACGTATTCTTTCTGAATATTAGAGTGATACTGGTATTGCTACAAACAGCCTACTGTGAATCAGTTCTTCTCAAAATTCAGTGTCTCACCTACGGTGAACTTACTGCTACTACAGTTCACATTCTGTGACTTTATTTAAAGTTGTAATTATTAGCATGGTTTCACTGAAAAACATGATAATGTTTCAGAGTTAATATTATTTCAGTTGCACTGAACCCATATAAATTATAAATCCAACATATCAGGACTTGGTGTCTAATGAAGCGATTGATACACATTTCTATTTTGTTTTCCATGCAACTTTACACTTTGAGTACTGACTGGCAGTCCATAATATCCAACAATTTGATTTTTATAAAATGTTTGAATAGCTTTTACTCGCTCCTAGTCAACTTCTAACGACTTAAACACAAAAAAAAATAAAAAATCAGGTTAGTTTTACCGTCATTGTTTCAGCTGTACAAATAATTCTAATTGAAAGTTTATGTAGGTAACCACAAACCTATAAATATCCAGTTGTGCATACACTAACTATCACAGGATCTTGTACCCCCTACATGTGAACCATATGTTGTGTTCAGCGTGTTTCGTTCCCGTGGTAGACCTCCTCAGTGCTGTGCCATGTTCAAATAGACGTGTTAAGCTGTTTAACATGCAGTCAGGGAATAGAGTAAATTGTGGGATTTCCAGCTTTGTGCAATTGAGCTTCTGTGCCTGTACACTTGCTAAGATGAAGACATATGTAGAGTTATTAGTTTCTCCCTCTGTGTAATTCTGTGTAAACCATTCCATTTAGTTCAGTCGCAGGCCGATTTTGTTCTTCTAAAGCCGAGCAGAGCGAATGTGTTTATTTGCTCCCGCTGATGTACGCAAACATATTACAGCAGGAGCAAACAAGCTTTGGTTTAAACACAGCTTCTCCTTTAATGAGAGGAAAGACTCATGTTTCACAAGCCCTCCAGCTGAAACCCTTCTCCCAAGTGAAGCAAATGTGTTGGGCTATGACCAAGCGTCTAGCTTTACAGACACACACACATACATGCACATACATACAGAACAGTTCACCAATATGCCTTTAAATGGGACTACTAAATACAACCCCTGGTTTCACAAATCATGCGGATGGAGGAGCTGCGTGCTGCCAGTGCCAGCCACTGGTGACAAATCGGCCCTGTGTGTGCTTTCAGTACTGACTGATCACCAGGCCATCCCTCCTCTTGACTAAAGAGCAGCAAACACAAAGAAACCCCCAGAAACATACTCATTAAGGCCAGAGCTATACATATAGCCTGTTCCCCTTCCTAAACTTTTCACGTTTGATGATGTGTCCTTAATCTGAATCTAAAGCATGTTACTAATGGAGGGCCATGTTTCAGGTGTAATGTGATTACCTGTTTTGTTTTGCGTGACCTAGAAAAGTGAGATCATAGTGCGATTAAGCTCTGCATTCTCCTGTGGATACTAATGACAGGGCAACATTTCACTTAACGAAAACATTTTTTGGAATGTTTGTAATCACCATTTATCATTGCAATTAACAGAAGAGGATGATGGGGCAGCTTTATTAACAGTGTAAAATTTAGTTTTCATTAATTTGTTACACAAACTCTTTGACTGTAGGGCTGGTGGGATTGAATTTGGGGGTTCTGTCTATTGCATTTTTAGGCCTTTAACAAAAATAAATAAATAAAAACATCTCTGCCTACTACCATCCAGTGCTATGTTTGCGTTGTTAATTGTTAAGAATAGAAGATTACCTTGACTCCATAAGCCAACTTTGAAGGCAGCAACAAATATAGGTGCTGCACCCTGGCTGTCCGTTTCACTTTAGCTTCATCTCGCTTCCATTTGTCTATTACAGGAGCATGAAGAGGGGGTTGTTGATAGTTAAAGATCATATTGTTGTGGCATTTAATTAACAAATGCAAATGTAGGGCCACGACAGATTGGAACCCTTGACCATGCTGCCAATCAAACCTGACTAGGTTGGTCAGCTCCTTGCTCATCATGGCTAACACCTTATAGGCTTTCTGTCTCAGCCTCACCATTTCTCTCACTTTCTCTATTTCTGTGTTGCTGCTCATCCATCCCACCTGTGTCTTTATTTTAAAACAGATTGATGTGTCTTAATTTGCCTATAAATAACTCTTACGGTCCAAAAACAGCAGAGAAACGCAAATTGGTTGTTAGCATGCAAGATCAGATTCTTCATATTTAATTGGTTTAAAAAAACCTCCAGCAAGTGAGATGGCAGATTCTTTGCATTTCTTCTTGGCATGTTTTGTCCACAGTGGGGCTTGGCCACTTAATGAGCCTCCTCCTCCTCTCCTCAATCATCTACTGTACCAGAAGGGCCCTGGATTCAGCATTTCCACCCTCCCGCACTTTCATCCTCCCCAAAGATGCAGTGGACATCTAGTGCCGTTGTAGGTGTTAAATTATGCATAAACAGTCTAAATGCTTTGAGGCATTGGTTTAATATCTCAGCGCGGACCTTAGAAGCATTAACACTATCATGGACATGGATTGTCCTCTTGTGGACTACCATTTTATGATTATGGGTCATAAGCTGCTGTTTCCTAGTGTCACTTCAGGAATTTGAACAAAACTTAACAAGTGGTGTTTTTTGGCAACACAAAAACTTTGTGATGTCCTAAAGTTTGTCTTCTGTGGAGGGTGCTGCATTGTGTTTTTGCCTCCCTCCTTTACTTGTTTCACTTTTCTTGACTTAGTGCTGGAGAGTGTATATATAGTCATGATTTCATGTTGGGTGTTGTGTATGTGTGTGATTTGACTGTTAACAGGATGGGGCTGGCTCATGTCAGGGTTTTTATGTCCCCCCTGTCTTGTGAGATCGTCTGCCCTGTTCCTAGAATAGCCCATCAGTTCCGCCCTGCGTGGCTCATCCGCTGTAATGTGCCTTAATGCCCGGGCCTGTATGAGTAGTGTGAGGCCTGGCAGTGACAGTAGAGGAGCATCTTAGCTTGCTGCTTATCCAGAGAAAGCCGTCACTTAACTCAGCCCCTCTATTGTCTATCCACACCCCTTTCCTTCTCCCCTGACGTGATTCTCTATAATCCTCAAACAGATTCTGGTTAGAACTTCCTGAGAACTATTTTTATGCCCCCCCCAGACCCCCCACCCTCCCATTTAAACATTAATGGTTGTTGCAGATGAAGAGAAGGATCCCTATGAGGATGATTATAATGTCACTCCACTGATCTCCCGCCGCCCCGAAATAATTGTACATCATCGCTTCATAACGTGTCAGAGGGACACGTTGGTGGCGTGCAATTAAAACCGCAGAATATAATACACCAAATTACTGCCTGTCAGGCCTACGAACAACACACTCCGTATTTGAGTTACACTTAATCATTACGTACATTAGTGATTTTGCTAAGATCCTTCTACCCCACCCCCTTGGCTTATACAGCAAGGGTGTGAAATGCACTGCTCCTTAAAGTCTGAGGGATTTTGTCTATGATACAACAGCTCAGTGGAAACTGCGTTGTATTTATGTTTGAGTCAGGCCTTTTGAAAGCTTGTAATGTCTCAAATTATTTTTAGTATGGGATTAAAAGCACAAGCAAGTGATCTCAATGATGAGTATTTTCCAAAATGAGTATTTGCATATTTCATTAGAATTATTATCTCCACAATGCCTGTTGCAGCTGCTAGCATGCAAAGTAAGAAAAGACTAAAAAATAACTACCTCAAGGCAAATTATGATTCATTACTTTTTGTATTTGACCTTAACTTATTTATGTGTTTTCAATGCTAAAAAGTTGGTGAACTTTCAGGTAGATCTTACCGACAGTGATATATTCCTAGGCGATGTGCTGTTCTTGCTTTGATCCCTTTACAATGATTACTACTCCTTGGCCAAATGACCTGGTATTTATTTTTTTTTTTGCAGAATGATGTATTCCTGTTTACTGGTTTGGACACTTTACAACCTCTGTCTGGGACATGGTGCTTGTCAGTCAGAGCAGTCTCCTTTACCAAAATAAACACATTTTGCTCTGATGAATTTAACGAAATTTAGTGCGCCATTATCGGAAATGAAATAAGTAACGCTAAAGGTCATTTTGAAAATAATGCAGAAAGGCTGGTCTGCAAAGGTTAAGTATGTGACGGAGCTGTTCTGATGATAACGAGGACTGCGTATGGCTTGGAGAGCTTGGCGTTCTGGTTTGACTCGGCACTCTGCGATCGCTCTTTATGACCGAGACAGCTTTACAGCCCGTTACCCCCCATAACACGATAAAGCGCAGCATAATGGATTGGATGTGTTTAGTAGCCTTGGGCTGATGTTTGTAAAATTAATGTTTTTTGCAATAGAAACACTCTCATGCAGAGACACACATGCACACACAGAAAAAGGCAGGAGAGGAAAAGAGAGAAGAAAGACAAATTAATTCTAGACAGCATCAATATATCAATATAAATTCACCAGTGTACAGTTTTACAGTTTTTATACTTGTGCTGGAACTTGATTGTCAAACTTTATTTTCTCAGATGCAGTGTTTCCTGTCAGATGTCTCTCTCCAGATGAGATAAAAACAAACTTTATGACTTCATTAGTTGGATTATAGGCCTAGTACTCAGCAGAAAGGCTCAACAGTGGTCATGCACAAAGTATTAAATTAGTGTTTCATATTACACAATCAGTGCTATTACTTGAGGGAGGTGGTCTTTTTACTTGGGCAGTCTCATGCTGGTGAAAACAGGTTTTTGAAAAGTTGAATGGGACCCTGCTCAGCATCTCTGAGTGCAAAGACAAACAGAGAAATCTTTGTCAGCACATCAGTCCTATTAGGTTTTAATAACAATCTTATATTCTTTAGTGGGTTTACAGTGGGCCCGGGGGCTTCATAATCAAAGCATTTCCATTTAATCAAACCCAAACAAAAACAAACAGGACGCAAGATCAGTACTTACAGTAGGAGCCAGCACAGCACATAAGCTTATATTAGTAAGTTATACTACTCTTGAGGACTGTGTAAGTTAAGAGGCTGTTGTTTGGAATATGTATGGTCTCACTGGTTTCTTCTTGCAATCATTAAACTTTTTGTGGTCACAGTCTGTTGCAACTTTTTTATCACTTTATTTTTGTTAAATTCGAACTTGCGTCACTTTTCTTACCGTCAGTCTTATCAAATGGGTGCCACCTAAAGGAAGTGCAAAGTTTATCCTTTAAAGCGCTTCAATTATTTTCGAAATGTTGCTGAACAACCCATTCTATAGAGCTAATCATGTCATAGGTATATTATAAGAGGGGAAAAAAGAAAGAGAGAAGTTAATGAGTGATTAACAACAGCAATTAAAAGATGAAGAGGAAGGCAGATGAAAAAAGGGGGTGTAATTAAAATATCAGTCCTCTCATTGTCAGAAGTGCGAGTGTCATCCATTGTGCACTTATTAAAAAGCTGGGTGGAGGGGAAGGAGTGAGCGGCGCTTAATTCCAGCAGCCCAAAGTGTCTGGTAATCTGCCCATGGATGGAGCTGGAAAGGCTGTAACTCATGTTTAAGTGTTGGGGCCGTGTCATTGCAGGTTCACAGTCATGCATTTCTGTGTTGACACCCATCGGGGCAGGGGATATTTGGCAGTCAGGAGTAATTTAACTTAATTAATGGGATGCATATTTGATGGAGGAATAAAATATCCCAGCTCAGCAAAGTGGAAAAGGGGAAAGATTTAGTGGGAGTTAAAGGTGGAGGGGAGAGTAATTTGTGCATTCAGTTACCGGCTGCTTGAGAGACAGAGAATGAGAGAGCTAAGGAGAGAAGGAAGAGAGAGGGAGAGTGGGTTGAGTCTGATAAAGATGGCAATGGGGAGCGGGGATGAAGCAACGGGGAGGATGAGAGATGGATGGTTGACACAAAGCTGAGGTGATGTGTAGAGGGGAATGGGCTGTCCCTCCATTGAGAGGGCCATCAGACTGACAAGGCTTGATTTAATTGATATCTGGACTGAACCTTTACCCAGCGCAAACAGACACATTACGCTGGTTTGCAAACTTGTGGCAGAGCCGCCGTCTGCTAGGGGCCTTTTTAATATTCATGAGGGGGCTTTTAAGGGTGTTCGGCAACGGTCTCCTCCTTACACCACTGCCACCTGCGTACTGAGGCACCGACACACACACTTTACCTTGCACACATGCACTTTCACAGCAGACTCAGGCGCACAACACGCTGGTTCTCCCAGACAAACCCGTGGCCTGACGAAAAGCTGTCACGCTGCTCTTAATCTCCCCTGGCACTTTTTAATTGACTTCCTGTAGGTATAGATTATTTTCATGGCGAGTCTGCCACCGAGATGTTTGATACCGTCCTGGAGACTGGCATCTGGAATGCTTGTAGCTCACTGGAGATGATGCTTCTGTCTCGTTCTCTGTCTCTCTCTCTCTGTGTCTCTCACTCTCTCTCTCTCTCATCCTCTCTATCCTTCTCTTCTTCTGTCTTTCTCTCTCTGTGTGACGGCCAGACTTATTGGGGGAACAGGGGAGAGGTAAAACGCAATCAGTCATTGCCATCATCATAATTGAGCTGATGTACCTGCTGGGAGTGTTGGGGAAATGTAGGCTTGGGTTGAAGGGAGGCTCTGACTAAAGCTGTTAGTAACATTAGACCAATACACAGGGTTAGGTATTGGCCTTCTGTTAAATATTGGATGTCAGCCAGCTATGTGCTGTCCAACTAATATAATGGATATGATGCAGTTTGTTTGATTAGGTAGCGTGTTTATTGGAGAATTAATCAACACTATACTGGTTGCAAATGAAAAGACTCATGTCTAATGCCACAGTTTAAGCAGATTCCAAACAATTAAACATGGATTATGATTAGCAGATCACATAAATTTAATTTGTATACAGTACTATGGTTTGTGTAGTGAACCTTACAAGGGCACAATATTTGCAACCCAGCAGAATTTTTTACACCCCTAAAAACCTCAACTTTGAATTTTACGATTAAAATGTTATAAAACAATCCTGCTATTTTCAAATGGATTGGATTGTGATGTGTTTATAAAGATAGATAGATTCTTCTCCATGTCAATTTTTGGGAAAAAAAATGTATTGATCACTGCTTTAACAAATCCACTTACCACTAAAGCAAACTGTGTAGCACAGTCAGCATTTGTCAGAGTGTGTGTTACCATGTGGACTAATCTACTGTTTCTTCTCATTTAAAAGTAAGAAATAATTAGTTAAAATGAAATCTATTAACATTAATTTCATCTAGTGTGGATGAGTGCAAGTTTAATGAGGTCTAGACTAGCACATTTCATGCTTGGTTGAAATTAGCTGAAAATTTAAATCCTGCTCCACCTTGTCCAGAAAAAAATCTCAAATTAGGAACTTCTGGCAATAGGCATTAGAGTTGCATGAGAAGGCATAGTACATCGCATATCACAAAAACATACTTTTTTGCCAGCATGGACGTAAATTGGATCTTAGATTGCATTTATAATGATATTAGAAAGTTCTTTGAAAGTTTCAGATTAAGCTTGCTGCAAAAACACTGGCCAATCTGAACTTTCAGGAAGAACCTATACAGATTGCTAAATACACATCTGGCTCTATCCACAGGAAGTGTTTTTATCCCCTCTTCAACACAAATTAAATTAAAAGAATTACTTTGTAGTTGAAAGTTTTCAAACATTTTGGCCCTTGAAACAGTTGACATTAAAGTTATGAAATACTGGCACAAACTGTCAGCTGTCAGTGGCTTTAGTCCAGGAAATATTGTTGGTGATACAAGCCTTCATATCAGTTGGTACGCCAAATACTGTTCTCACTTTGTGTAGCACATGTGGTCTGGCCCACACATGCTCATACCGGGCCCATAATGTACAAGCCCTCCCACACAAGCCCGTCTATCTACACACTTGCACACACAACCGCACACACTTGTTTTCTCTATTATGATACAACCTAGTAGTTTGAATAAGTAATCTCATGGTGGTAGTTCCCAATGCAGGACCTGGGGGCCACTGAGGATCCAGAGTGGATTTTGTGTAGTGGGTACACAAATAATTATTTTCATATCTGTACTTTTTTTATTTTCATAACTTCCATTCTTGGCACTCCTGCAATATTATCTGTCATCTAAGAACAAACCTCTTCTCCCTTGTCATGATAGATAGCTCTATTGAGATGGTTCTTTAATCTCCTTTTATAATTTGCCACATTTTAGTGGACTTACTTAAGGTTTTCAGTGTAGTCAATCATTTGGTCACATTCTTTAGTCTTAATATCATACAATCCTTTTGATTTTCAGGCTTATGAATTGATATTGACCATTGTCTATGAGAAATAGATAATATGCCGTGATGAATGGGTGACATTAGTGATGAAATTACATCAACCTTAATAGGCTATTGTCTTAACACACCTAGCCGATTCCTCTCCTCCCTATTGCCCGTTTAATTGATTAATTGCTGACATGGATGGATGAGAGGTTGTGGGCCCCGAATTGGTGGCTGATTGCTAGTCAACCATAAACAGGAGCAGCCACATTGGACCCTCAAGGGCAATATTCATGCTCCCTAACCTTATGGTGATTCTTTATCCTGCTCTGACAAGAGGAAAAATATTCGGCCATAAAAATGCTGGTATCACCGGGCTGACATATAAAGCCCTCCGTCACTCCCTCTCTCTCCTTGGTTGCAATGCAACTCCTTTAGCTCTCAGATGCTCAGCACACCCGTCGGACTCTGAAATCACCCATCCTCCTCTGCATGTGTAGCTACATTCCCTCAGGTAGGCCCTGCGCCTCCCAGCTTTAAATATGAGCAAATAATGGCAGAGTGAGTGATGCTGCCTGTGTCCTTGACTGGGATCCTCTGTGTGCTATAGCCACATCTCACTGTCTCAAGCCCCCTGGGAAACATAAAACACCTCCATAGAAATACTCCCAAGGCTTTTTCAGTAGCGTCTGTGGATGTATGCACAGATGCAGAAAAGCAGTGTGGTCTTTCTGTGTGTTTATTCAAGTGATAATGTTTGCTATATAATGAGAGGGGGACTGTGTCCACTTTTATGGGTTTGCATTTCGGATGTGGTGCAACAAAGTTGTAAAAATGCAACACTGCATATCAGATCTACTTTATATATTAATGTTTACTTTTGTCTTCCTTTAGCTGATGTTGGGTTCAGTAGAGGAAGAGGTTACAATCAGGCTGTGGGGCTGCCACTAAAATCTCCTCATCAGCACAGTTGCCACTAAACTGCAACAAAGCTTCTGACAAGGCGAGCTGGGGTACATTTTTGAGGACGATAATATGTAAGGAGTAAGTGGGGAGTTGCTTACCCTCCGGTTAGACATCTACAAGTGTCAGGCCTTTGGAAAAGAGGAGCAGACATGTGGCTAAAAAGGACAAGACCCCTTTGTCAGCCATACTTTATTTGCTTTCTCCTAATGCTGCACCATGTTAACCCCTCCGCCTCTGAACCCCGCCAGACCGAGGTGTATGTCTGAACCTCTGCAACCGTCCGTAAAGATGCTGACACATTTATTACCCCGCAGGAAAAAAAAACGTTGCGCGTGATGAGTTGGAGTGCACTGTGTGAAGAGGAGGCATTTATTCATTTATTCTGTTTATTCAGCAAAACAAACATAGGTCAGGATTATACTGCAACACTGATAGCTCTGTGTCTATTACAGTTAAATTTCAAATTAGGGGTTCATTCTGCCCACTTTTATGGTCATTTCAAAGCTTGCCTGCTGCCTTCCAAGCCCTCCCAGCAAAATCTGATTACCTCGACTTTTACAGACTACAGAAGCTTCTAGTGGAGCCAAAAAACTAATTTGTTTCTTTGAGTTCATATTTGAGCTCCAACAAACAGTTGGTGGTACTCGGTAATTGCAGTTTTTTTATTGAACATTAGATGGCGCCATTCAACTTGCTAGAAACCCACAGTCATCGTTTCATTTGCAGAGTGAGACAGCCTGGTGTGTGGTACACGTGGATATCTTGCATGAATGAAATGTAATTAAGATTCTATTTGTTATGATGAAAGGTATGTTCAGATAAATGATTCTTTAAATATTTATCTCAATTGATATTTGTCATTTTTAAATAAAATAGAATTGAGACATGTTTTGCGTGTAATTGTATAAGCTTGTGGCAATGACAGAACTGGTGGAAAACATAATGAAGTTAAAGTTTGTTAAAAACAAATTGGTTTGCTTATGATTGCCAGCCAATAGTATGAATTATTAAACAACTACAAAGAAAAAATGGCTTATTTATATGTACATGAATGCCCAATCTTTGCCATAAATGCACTTTCAAAAGTAGCAAATTTGTTAGCAGAATATTTTTGTGGGTCTTTGGTGTGGTGGTAGTCTACCACTGTGGGTGTTAGTGTAGTTTTAAATGAGCAGAGTTGGAGGCTGGGCTTGTGGCAGGGCAGACATAGCTTTGAGAGGGGTGTCCCTGCCGGTGCTGCTTTAACTAGGACAAGCCTCTCTATACCGGTGGACCTCAGGGGCCGATCAGCAGGTCTCAGGAGAGGCTCCCTGCTCTGCCGTCTCACCAGGCCTGTCACGATGGGGCTGATGCTGGGCTGGCTGGGTGTGGGGCTGCTGCGATGGTGGTGGTGGGGGCTGACATGCCGAGAGGGCAATTACAGCAAGGACAAAGACTACACAGTGATAAGTCCCCACAGCACCCTAATGAAGAGAGCAGGTTAGCCTGTTAAGAGGACCGAGGAAATGAGCATGGCCTCAGTGCGTGTTTGTTTGCGGGTGTTTTTCTGTTTAACCTACCCGAGGAGGATACATTTTCTGAGGTCATGTTGCTACCACGCTCGCTAACCTCCCTGACTGATGCCTTCCTAAGCTGCTGTTTTTCCCTCATAGAGCAAAAGCAAACAACAACATAAAACTAGAAACCAGTACATCTTCAGGGAATTATATTCCTGTGGCTGTGTATGGTGTGAAAAAAGTCCCGGTGCAAGCTATTAATGAAATGAAATCTTTAAAATATCATGCCTTCAGTGGGAAATTATTGCACATTAGTGGATCCACAATTTGTTTTTATCACACCACTTAATGATTTTCTTAATAATATTCCGCTTAAAAATTCAGTACATTATACTCTGCATTTTATTCTTGAAATAAATGGACAAGTCTTTAGGTGAGGAGGTGCAGAAAATATACTGTGGATAAAAAAATAAGAAAAAAGTGTAGAGAATAAACTGAAAAAAAAAGAAAACCGGATGAGAAACTCATTTCCAGAGAAGGACTAACTGTTTTCCTCTTTTGGCCACTTTTGCATATCCAGCCCGGGTGTGATTATAGCCAGATTGTGTTATCATGCGATACATCCCATATGCACCAACACACTCTCCTTTTTTCTTTCTTTTCTTTCTTTTCTTTTCTTTTCTTTTCTTTTCTTTTCTTTTCTTTTCTTTTCTTTTCTTTTCTTTCCTTCTCTCTCTCTCACACTCTCTCTTTCTCTTTCTCTCTCTCTCTCTCTTTTTCTCTTTCTTTCTTTCTTTCTTTCTTTCTTTCTGTCTTTCAATTTCTTTTCCATGTTTTTTATTTTATTTATATTTTTTGGGGTGGCAGAGAGAGAGAGAGAGAGAGAGAGAGAGAGAGAGAGAGAGATGGTTTGTACCTGATACTGCTGTGTTGGCACACCCGTCTGGGATCTGATAAGAGAGCCTCTGGAGCAGTGCTTATTCAAATCAGTGCATGTTCACAGTGAATAGGAGCAGGTAAAGGCAATAAGATACAACGCGATAACCTTTCTGGAGAGGGAGAGAATAGTTTTACACTCTGTTTCACATCTCTGCTACACTAGATGAGGGATTTTCAGCAGAGTCTAATTGATTTGCTTTATCCTGATTTAAAAAGAAAAAATAAATAAATAAAACTGAAAACATTTCTTTCCCTAGTGCAACTTACAGCAGAGTTTATCCAGTTTTGTAATGCATTGCAATGATTTTATCGCTATACTTTTCCATATTTGCATTGTAAATTGATCAGCTTTCAGCCTCCTCAATGACCGATTTTGACTGCCATTTTAGTGCTGCTCCTACAAGTGTATTTGTGAGATGCTTTCTAGAGTGAGTGTACATTTTCAATACATATTCAAATGTCACAAAATGAGGTAGATTTTTAACCTACACCCTCTGTAATCTTCTTAAGACTGACTAAAATAAAAGAACAGATCTTTTTGGTCTGTGCATACAAATGAGCATTTATGTATCCATGTATGTGTCAGTGACATAAACATCATATTAAATCAATTTAATTTAATAACAGTGATCCACGGTGATCATTCTTAAAGCCACTGCAGAAATCTGAAGCAAGGCTTAAAGCTTAATTGCAGAGTGGAGGGTGGTGTGCCAGGAGTCTCAGGGGGTGGGGGGGTTGTAACATATGTTGCATGCACTCAGTGCAAGACACAGCAGCGATAGTTAAACATAGGGGTGAAATGCATCCTCCAAGGGCCTCCGTGTTAATGTGTTTGGCTTGTTCTGAACTCAGCCTCTCTTCATCCCTGCATTTCAAAACTACAATGCTGTAAAACTATCGCCCACACTGACTGTATTTTGATGATACAAATTATGACGAAAATTGAAAAATTATTACAGGAGTTTCAGTAATTGCTGTGATTAATAATTATCATGCTGCCGTAATATACAAATAATATATTTCAATTAATGTTCCACTTTGTTGTGTAAGTGTAATTTATGACTCCTGATTCCTCACGTTTGCCATGTTAACTCGTACTGTTGGAGTCGGCTGTAGATTTTAATACAACACAGTGAGCGTGTTTTCCTTTCAGTTTGTTGCCAGAATTGTCCCGGCTTTTTCTGTTTCTCATGTGTGTGTTTGTGTTACAATGAGTGTGTGAGAGGGAACATGCAGAATTGTCCTGGTAAACAGAGCTTGTGCTCAGAGATTAGGTGATGTGTGGCCATAGAAATATTCAAGCAAAAATGTATAATTTTATGGCTCATTCATTACATTACTCATTAATTTGCATTGTATGTTTAGATGTTTTATCACTGTATTATCAGTTCAAATGTCCTCTGTATTCTGTACATAGATAATACTAAGATGCTGTTGCAGTGTGATGATACTATAATTTTCACTGTAGTAGGCTATTGTGCTGCTCATTACGGTCAGGGGTCTAATGTGTGGGCTCTCTTGGTAAATTAATCTCTTCTGTATTTTCATATTGACTCTCACAGTATGCAGCCTACCAAATGTACAAGATAATGAAACACCCCCTTTCCCCTTTGCAACCAAACACCACTAATCTAATGTATTAGTCACCCTTGCTCGTGTATGGGTGAGCAATTATTCTAAAAAGTTTCCACGCCATGCCGAGGTGACAAAGGGAATATGGGTAAGGAGGACTGCAGACACATTTGACGGCTGCACGGTGATGCTGATAGGCCAAACGGTGGTGGGAACCCGCCACTTTTAATCATGTGGTGGGTGACGGCTTTCATAAGAGCATGCGGCGACTCTGACAACTCTAATAAGGAGAGGTGACAGAGAAACTTTCTGTGTTAGCGGCAAAACAGAGGGGGAAGGTCTCCTTGTTTTCTTTTTTCATGAGTGTGATTTTCTTTTTTTCTTTTTGGTTTTGGTTGAGTATAAGAGACGAATTTCACAATCTGACACTGTATTTGTGGTGAAAGAATGTCAGCATTAATAAAGGGCTCTGGGGACAAGGTCACACGGGTCCCTGTACAGCAGAGCACCCCGAGTCTGTTTGTGGCTTTAGAGATAGGGAAACATGCTAAGATGTCTCCCTGTGCATAAGGTAACCGACTGGAGTTTTGCCCGTCAATGTCTCACTGCATAGACTAATTTATGATTCTTGAGCCTTTTTTATTCAAAGACAATCTCAGCTCTGAAAAAAAGAAGCAAAAAGGAATGATGCTTTGAGGATATAATTAAAGATATCGTTCAAAGAACAACTTTTTGCATATTTGAATTATTACTGTCGTTAAAAACCACACAAAATATGGAAATATGATTGCCGGAAGCACATAAATCAATGATCAGCAAGGCCTCAGAGCCCAATAAATATGGGGAGTTAAATACTTTAAAATGCAAATCACATCTTAAAATTTGCATATGGGTGAATTTAAAGGAAGTGTGCTTCCTTAAGACCCTCTGAGGTAGTAACGATCAGAGCTGGTGGTGGGGGGGTCCAGCGGAAACAGACAGGCAGTCGTAGTGGTTTTTATTTTTTCACTTTGTCATTGGTCAAGTTGTCGGATCGTTCTAAATGATAGCAGCTGAAGTGGGCTGACAGACACGACCGCATCTCTTTTGTGGATCCAGAAAGTGCCTTAAGTGATCTGAATAATTAGGAGTTAATTATTCTTCATCCATCTAAATCAGAAAAGGACAGATATGGGAATGGAATTTATAATTTTAGCCCGACGTCCTGTCTTGTTCTAATGTGGTAAACTAAAGTGACTGTGAATAATACCTACTGACCTTCGAGTAATTACGCCTTGGCTGGCAATTTTCTTGCTGTTGCTAATTGAGGGTATTGATTCAGTGAGATTCATATTAAAAATACATATGTTTTATGGCTGGGCTTCTTTTCTCCTGGTTGCCTTTAATGTATTATTAATCCTTATTATTTTATTTTATTTTTTTAACAATAATTAGCAGACAGACTGTGCTACACTGGAGGGTTGAAGTACTTTCTTTGTCCTACTCCTCCCCACTGTTGCAGGTACTGTATGTTGTACCAAACTCTGTGCTGAAAGTAAATTAGTTTTAGTGTTGTGTGATGCTGTGCACGCAATTTTAAAAGTAGTACAATTAAACACACTATAGTATTAAATTGCTTTGTATAAAATTCAAATGAAGATTGCTGTTTAAAGCTGTAACAAGTGTGTTATAAGTTGTAAATAATTATCAACACAGATAGTTTAGCATAAAATCCCTGTTTGTGTCCCCCTCATACATTTAAAGATGTTCTGGCGGCACCACTGGATCAATGGACATGATGTCTCTTTGTGCATTAACACTTAGGTTAGAGTGTTAGGTTAAAAACCTGTCCAGAACCTCCCTGGGGAGAAAAAAGACGAGAGAGAGAGAAAAATCAATTTTCCCTGCAGAGTCAGAAGGGTGATCTTTTGGTTCTGAAGGCATCCCTTCACCAATATGGACAGTCAGTATGTGTGTGTGAGCAACGTGGGGGTGGCTGACACTGTCACTTGTGAGTGTTTGCATGTGCGAATGCCCTTCCTGTGGCGCCTGCAGGTATTGACCAGTACAAAGGACGAGATGGTTCCCTTTAAACGCGTCTCTCCTCCCTATTTAGCCTGTAATATTTTAAGCCTTTTCGACCAACAGAGCTCCAGTGGCAGCTCACAGCCTTGTAATAACCCAGATAGGAATCGATGGCGCTGGATTTAGGCACTTACCCCTGCTAAAACTGGTAAACTCATTTGTCTTTCCCGAGCAGCGTTCTCTCCGTTGTTTAAGGAGACACTTAAAAGAATCCCCTGAATTAAGATAATGTGACTGTTGGTGTGTGATCAGGCAGGCTCAGCTGAAAGGACAAGCAGCTTTAGCTCTTTTATTAGCTCTCTGTTTAAGGGGCCATACATGTTTTGACGGAGTCCAACTCTCTTTATTTTATTTCTGTCATGCCGATTAGTGTGCCAGGGAACACCCGCTCTGCTCCTGTACCCCTCCTCCCCACTGGACAAATGTGTGTATGTGTGTCTGATTGTGTGTGTGTGAGTCAGAGAGAGATTGTGTTAAGTATGCCAGCTCTAAATGAGATGGACCAAAGTGTGATGGCCCTGCTGCTTCTTGTGTTCAAGCCTACATGAATGCCTCGACACAAATTTCTGGTGAAGGACTGAATGGATGCTGTGAAATCGTATTTGCTGTACAGCTAATGGCATAGGACTGGTTCTGCAAGAATGTTCCTCAAAGCAAGAAAACATGTCATTTGGCCATAATGCACCCTGACCATTTATTCTGTGCCACGCACAGACCATTGCAGTATGGATGTTGTGCTGTATTCATGTAAACATGTGTTCTTAAGTTCTAACCCAAAAAGCTGCCATCTTTTCTGGAATTTTTAAGGATTAAAAAAAAAAAAACCAAAATGCCCCAATAATTTAAATGTTTTGTTTCTGTTTATTTGATACACTTTTTCAACACTTAGATGACTCTTTCAAACTTCAAGTTGAAAGAAAAAAAAAAAGCAAAATCAGCAAATGAAGGGGTAGACACACAGCAGCCAGTGTTCTGCACACTGGAAAGGAAGCCCAGCTGACTCTTTAGAGGTGCTGTTAAAGGTGTCTTGTCTGGGTAAAGTAGGACGAAGTGTCACGTTCAGTAGGGGAAGAAAAAAACCTTGTTATAAACAAAAGGAAGGAAAGAAGGAAAAGAAGAAGTGTTTTGATGAGTCAGTAAAGTGACTCCTATGAGAAAAAAAAAAGGCTAAAACTTCTCAACTTCAAACAGCCCTCATATTCTTTTTAGCCCACCTTCAGCATGCACATATAGACCTCTTTGGCGTCATAAGGGCGTCTCTCTTTCTCTGTTTTTCCCTTTTCTGTGTGGGAAACTACAAAGGGCTGTCCATCCAAACGAGCTGCTCTGCCATGGGTGCTGCTGCTGGTGGTAATTAGGCGTCACAACACTTAAACCGGGCGTCTTGCGCGGCGCTGAATTCCTTCTGACGTGACGGAGCGATGGAAGAGTTATTCAGCTCTGCAGCTTCTTCTGCTCTGCTGGTCATCTGTCCTTTTCAGGGCCCATCAGCCTAAGCAGCCCACCCACCCAACACACATGCACACGCATCCTGACCCCTCCACCAAGCACCCGGAGGCAGCAGCGAGAGGCAGCGCGTTAGAGAGAGATATCAAAGCCCCCGAGGGGTTGGGAGGTGGCGGGTATGGGGGGTTAAGCGGTGTGTGTTTGTGTGTGGAGCAAAGGGGGGAGTATTAGTCAATAGTCAGACCTCTGCATCAGTAACTGTACAGACAGTATAGATCAATAGGAGGTGAAGGCACATATATTTTACTAATTACTGCAATAGTTAAAATGGTCTATTGTGATTAAATTTAAATCATTGTGTGGTCAATTTTCAGGTAAATAGATTCAGACACATTGGACTAATCGTGTTACAGCTTTGTTGCTCCCTTGTCATAAAATCATTTGAAAAAACAGCATTAGTGAAGTTTTTTTTTTTCTTGATACAGCCAGATAGCAGAGTAACTTCCTGGATTTTTATAGTATTTGCCTGGTGAAAAACGTGTCCAAGTCGGAACTAATTTGGACATTTAAATTAAATAGAAGTCCAAAATTGACAAAAAAACAGTATCCACACTTTTTTACAATAATTTCAATCAGCACCAAGGATGATATTTCTTTGCTGATGTACTTGTGCACTTTCACTTTGCATGTAGTTGTTGATCCTTTATTAATAACACATTTTATTCCCTGCAACAAAAGATTTGATTGAATAATGAAGGAGGCAGAGGTGGGGTGCAGGGTGGGGGAAATATGCTGTGGCAGTAAGTCAGAGTTTGTGTGGCGTGCCGAGCACAACGCCGGGCTACAAGGGGGAGAGACGAGCTGCTTTCATGTCCCTAAGCCATGTTCACGTCCACTAAAGACTTCTGTTTCTACAGAGGTAGGCAGTTTGGGGAGTATCTCGGTAAGGAAGAGGGGGTGAAAAAAAGACATGAGAGGAATCAAAGGATGTTCCCCTTTTTAATAATGTAACAAATATTCTAATTTCTAAAAATAAAACCTCCTCTTCATCCTTCCTGCTAATCTGAGCAGTAATTTATTCCAACCCAAGGCCATATTAGTATGCTAGCCAAGGGCAACATGGTTACGACAAGACCAAGTTCCTTCAAAAAACTTAGACACATACGAAAAGAGAGTGAAAAGACCAGGCTGCAACTTGTAGACAGCACTTGACTTTACCCTGGGTTGAAATTTCTATATTGTTATTGTTTTTTTTAATACCAAAACAATTTTATGAAACAGCTACAATAACATACCAAGTTATATTTGTTCACTGTTCAGGGACTGATAATTGATGCATGTAAAATTTTAAAAGAAAAAATAGGAAGGAAAGGTCAAGGTACTGGTTTAAGAGCTAAAAAATGAAACCTGAAGCCATGGTTGAGTCTGCACACTCAGGCATTTTTTTCCTGATTAATTGCAGCTGAACTGTGAGTTTCCATGTCCCCTTGTGTGTGTATGTGCGTGTGTCCACATAGATATATTGATGTCATTTTATGATAAGCAATTGAGCAATAGGACTTTGTCCCAACCATCAAACAGACACTTCATTATGGGAGCAGTGATAACAAATACATTGTGTAGGATAATGATGGCAGTGGTTCATATTGTTCATTATACGTCTGGGTGTCACACGGCTCTTGGAATTTATTTGCATGTGTGTGAACGTATATGTGTGTGTGTGTGTGCGCTTGCATGTGTCTTTGTTTTTGTCATTTTACAACATCATGTTTCAGCAAATTAACATCTGAACCATTGGGAAGAAAAATATACCATCATTTGCCAACAGTGACAAACTATATATTTTGGATAATGATTGCATCTATTGGCTTCTGCATTTGCAAATGTGAGGTAATGAATTTCCTTTGTGAGCAATGAAAGCAAACAGAGATATTATGTCACTTTGCTTGAATAGGCCTAGTGTTTCCATGATTGACTGTCAGTTGATGATAAACTGTATCTGTAAGGAAAGAAATAAATTCTTTTTACCATATGGACACACTAAGGAACTATTCTGTACGTAGTACATTACTATATACAATATTTTCTTAGATTCTAATGATGTTCAGACACAATAGTGCTGTCCCATTCACAAAGTAGGAGGTGTGTGATGTGATGTCTGACTGCTAAAGGCCTCCAGCATGTTGGCTGCCTCTGACTTGTGGGCCTGTCAAAGGTTTTGGGGCAGTGGACTGAGTTGATGCCTGCCACACACGTCATGGTTTCCCTCCCTGATGAGCCCTGCAGTTAAGCAATCAACAGTATTATTGCTTAGAAATGTATATATTTAAATGGTGAAACAATGACAGTTTCGCTTGATTTATGGTGCAAGGCAAGGTTTAATTAATTGAAAAATGCATATTACCCCGTGACTTAATTATTAGCTAATTAATCATGGGGTACTTGTTCAGTGTTCCCCCTCCTGTTTCCCTTCTTTTCAGGCATATTTCTGTGTGTGTCTGACACTTGAATTTCCTCCCGGGGTCATTTTTATGTGAGGTCATGCTTTTTCTTCCTGAGTGGTTGTTGAGATGGAGAACATGCGTTGCAGAAAGCCTATGGTAGAACCGGGACCGCTCACAGCTCAGGTGAAAATGCACTGAAGTGTGTGACTTTTAAAGTCTTTATATCATACGCAGTACTGGGACTGCGGATAAGGCATTTGGGACAGAATTTATATTACCCTTTGAAGTATACATTGTGGAGAGTATGACAGTGGCTAAGGTCACATAAAACCAGTCTGGCAGGTCATTTTGTAAATCTTAATGATGTCTGTGTGAATATAAATATACATAAACAATTTTGTGTAATAAGTGGGATTCAGGTTGCTTTGTGTGCTTGAAGCTGAATCGGGCTGTAATTCCTTTTAAAGTTAAAAACAGGTAAGCTACCCATTTAGTTTACACCCCGGCAGCTGGACTTTCCAGATACTGAAATATTAGGCATTTGCACACGAGTGGGAAAACAAGCGTGTAACCAATACCTCCTGCAGAGATCGACCCAGCTCTGTGACGTGATCTGAGCCCCTTAAACCAGACTGTGGCTCCAAACTGTGGTATTATGGTCAGCTCAGTCCTGCTCACAAACATTTACAGATATCAAGACACTCACATGTACACCCCCACCCCCACACACACACACATTAAGAACCTTTCCTCTATACCTCACATGCTTAAAGCACAAGGTTGTTGCACATATAGACAGTATTCATATATCCTTTACCAGCCTTATGAAGCACAATTTGCTCAATTGTAAGCTGTCACTGGGGTCATGGTCAAAAAATGGCAAATAAACATGTCACTGTTACAGCTGTCAGTGGTTCTCACTGAAGGAGGGCCTAAAGAGCAGTGTTTATGTCAACTGTTTTTTGTTTTTTTTTTTTTACTGAAAAAGCACGGCAGGGTGATCGAAAGATCATGGATTTCTACTCATGAGAGCTTCTCCAGAAAGCCACTGTTAGAAAATGATAGGGAATGGATACATTTGATGCAAGCATCTAAGAAAGAGGAGGAGGTGTGGCCCTGACTAGAGGCCAGTCTGCCAAAATACCTTACCCTCAACACCCATCCACCCTGCCTTGCTGCTGTCTGGCCCCCATGTGTCTGTGCCAGGTAATGGTAAGCGTTTTAAACTATTAGAGCTGCTGTGAAAAAGGCCCGTCTGAGTGCAGAGCTGTCAGTCTGCAATGAGGCAAGTGGGGGTGGGGGGCTGTCATGGCTGTCACTCAATGGGAGGATGAGAACTGTTTGGCCCTAATGGATTCCTCCAGGCGGACGGCTTACACGGCGGCTAGAAGTAAAATCGATGCGTTGTCATGAGCGAGTGAGGCATCATCAAACGGCCAGGTGGACGGGGAGGCAAGGAAGGGAGGCCTGCCCGGGTAGTTACATCTATATCTCAGCCTGTGTGTGTGTGATTTGGAAAGGAGAGAAGAGACAGACAGATGCTCAGGTCAGCTTTACACGCCCAATGGGGCCTCTGCTATGATTGTAAGCATGAAAGGGGGCTCTGACCTCCATCATCTCTGTTGCTTTTATTTTCCGGTTCTCTTGGAATCAGACACAGATACACACAGACGTACCCACACACGCACAGAAGTAAATGTGAAGCTGTGTAGATGGGGGTATATTGCCTTGACATAAATCAAACATCATCTCGTAGGCAAAATCACTTTTCATAGCAAAGATTTTTATTCAGTGATTCCAGGTTTTGACTAGCACCTGCAGAGAATGAGGCAACTAGATATCAAAAGAGGCTAAAAAAGTCTAACAGTCAGTGACAGAATTTCACGTCTACACATCTTTTCCACTAAAACAGAAAATATTTAATGCAGCGAGGGGAACAGACTGGAAAACCATGGCAGTAAAAGATGAGCCCGCAGGAGCAAAGAGGCTAGACTAACCCCCTGTTTGAAGCTCACAAACAGTGGCGCAGGGAATTTAACAAGAAAACTGTTAATGGAAAAAAAGAACACATAAATATGCTGAATATATTGAAAATATACTCTTTATAGATATAGAAAATACTTAGTAGGAAGACATTACTCACTTGATGTCTTTGAAATATAAATAGATAGACAGCTACCGTATTAAGTGTTTGAGCTTATTTTAGTTCTTGTTGCTAGTTACTCTTGTGGACATGGGTCTCCAAGGATGTGACGGGGCCACCCTCTGGCCCCTGACTGGGCCCAAGGGAGAGGTCCAAGTTCATTGATTGGCAGGTAGTGTTGGAGGAGATTGCTCCAAGCTGGCTGTATGCACGGTGCTGATGCTGAGCAGAGATGCCAGTGTTCAACTTCCTCACTTGGCCTCTCTGCCTGGATTCAGTCAGCCTCAGCAAAAGTCCTGTCAGCCCATTTCCCTTTGGGTGGGATTGAAATACTGTTGTACAGTGGACAGGAACCTTTTCATAGATATTATTTGGTAAAAAAACATTGTGAACTTTTTGTTTTCTCTTCCTAATGTTTTTCCTTTTACCCATAATTGTAGTTAGACAGCAAAAAAAGTGTGGGAAAAGTGTTATCCATCTCTAGTAAAGGTTATTCTAGTAAAATAATTTTAGTAATGTTAATCTTTGCAAATTAATATTGAAAGCTGCTTTGTAAAGTCATGCACAATACACCTAATTTTTTTTGTCTTATTTACAACTACATCCTAAACAGATTTGATAATTTCATTAAGACACAAGTATTGTATATTAAGAAATGCTTCCTTTTGTTTGTTGAACTCTACCAATCTCTCGTGTATAGCTTGAGTCAAGACATTCTCAATTTTCTTCTTGTTAGCCTTTGGAAACAGGAATTTCTTCTCTTTATTGCTGAACACATGAAAGAGTTGGTGTTGATTAAGGAGGCCTTTTAAGCTGTGAAAGCCCTAAATGTGCTGTGTCCTTAGTTAGATGAAAAGGAGTCGAAGTTAGCCAGACTTCTTTCTTACCTTAACTCTTCCAATGGGAGAACCTCTGGGAGGATGCCTAAGAGAGAGACAAACTAGAAGCCCTTACTCTCTATGCTAATTTCTCTGCATTTTACGTGTAATTATGCCCCAGCATCCTCCTTCCTTTCTGTCCTTCTCATTCCTCTCTATTCTTCTCTAATGGCACCCTCCCTATTTTTTTTCTTATTGCTGATGAAACGTTTTCGTGCTTGCTCCATCATCGTCATTTTCAAACACGATACCCAGGCACATCTTTTAGACCTTCTTCTTCTTTTCACCAAAGACTATTTGATTATTTCCATCCTTATAGGAGTAATGCTTTCTAGATGAAACAAAATACATTTTTGTTTCTTACTTCATCGGTGCACAGTGAATTGGAACAACATGGTCCTTTATCGATGCGCTATGTATGTCTGTTTAAGCCAAAGTGTTTTGTGATGACGTATGTCCCCTTTCTCCTTCTAGCATGTCACTTCTCCTCCATCTCAACCCTGCCATTGCCCATATTTATTTTATCTTGCTAATGTGGGTCACCCCTGTATGGCTGCCATCAGCGAGGCACAGTCAAATAGCTGTGTCTGAAGCCTACCTTTGGCATGATTTATGGGCCGGTGTGACGCTCAGCTCTCAGAAGGGCCGCCATTGTCCTGCTACAGCTCTCAACTCTCGACGTAGGGGCGCTTTGTCTGCACTGAGGCAAACCAGACCCCCGTCTTTAAAAAGAATCAAATTATTTCATCATGTTGGAAATGAAAAGGCTGTAATTACTCCTAATTAGACCCTGACTTTTTTCTCTTCTCCTTTCTTTCCCTTCTTCTTCTCCTCCTGCCTTCTTTCTTTTCTCACTCCGGAGTTTCGGAGGTGAATTCTTTTTCCAGAGGTTTCGAGATTGCTCTAAATCAGAGCCATTGGGGTGGAGAGTAGGAAACAATTTTCTGTTCAGTTTGAAATTGATTAATATAGGCTTTTGACAGCTCTTCTGGCTTTGATATTCAGTGAGAGGGGAGGTCTGAAGTGGTGTGATGACACTGTAATGTTTGCTTTAAAGCCCTACCTTAATGGGGCTGGCTCCACAATGTCATGATGTTTCACAAGCCAGAGGAAAAATGAGAAGCAAAACACACCATTTGTGGAGTGTTAAAGCACATGTCTGCGTTCATGTGTGTGTGAGTGTCTACATGTGTGAAGCCTTGGTGGACCATTTACCTCATTGCACTGGTTAGGGAGTGTGTCTGTGCAGGCGTGTAGGGTTTCCCTTCCAATAACAGCCCTCCACGCTGGAGAGCACCAGCCTAATGGCCAGCTATCACGGAAAATCATTTTCTGCCCGTCAACTATTTACATGTATCTTTACCACACAAGTCTTGTCGTTTTAGGCGGCATAACAATTTGCTAAGCAAATCCACTCACCATTTATCTATCAAGGGGACGGCTGTTGATGTGTATGTGTGTCTGGAGAAAGTTGGGGTTGGCGACTGGTGGAGGAGGGCTTTGCAGATGAAGTGGGGGAGCACCGAGGGAAGCAAATATTTTCTCTGGCTTGCAACAGCACAGTGAAAACACACTCCTGATGCTGATGTGTATTAGAAGTGAGCCGGGCAAATATTAGCACTGCCTTACAGTGGCAGAGTCGTGGTGTGGAGTGTATGTAATGGGAGGAATTTCAGTTTACTAGACTGCTGGTCTATGTAACACTGGTGATTAGAAAAGAGCTGCCACAAAAATATGTATTTTCATTTCAAACATAAAGTTAATTGTTTGGAGACAGAGGAGGAAGTGTAAAGTAGCATTAAATGCAAGTTTGGGTGAGTGAAGTATGATTTTTTTCCTAAATGCCATATCTGATTAAAGCACTGTAATCAGCCCATCAATACTTCTGCCCAACCATAAACAGGAGTTTGGCTCCAAACACATTTATGGAAAATTAAGCTGACATTTCCTGCTTTGACACACACACACACACACCCCCACCCACACACACACACACACACACACACACGCACACAGCCCACCCACTACTCCTAAACAAATTATCTCTTTTTACTTGGCCAGACATTAACTTGTTCAGGTTGACATCTGCTCAAGGGCACAACAACAACAACAGCAACAGTTAGCTCCACCCACATTTCCTGGATAAGTCAAATACTGTACTTGTGAGAGAGGGAAAAAGGAAAGACTACAAAGGAGGGGGTCAAATAGAATGGTGATGTGTCTTGTTTGTCAGCAACCAAGTGCAAAGAAATGTGACAGAGTGCTGGAGGAGGTTTCCAAATCCATTTCCTGCTCTTGTCCGTCCACATCAGCTGCTGACGACGGATCTGCTGGTTCTTATTGTGTTCTATTATGGAGGGGTGGTGGATGTGGAGGGAGGGGGTTAGCTGGTGCACACATGCCCAAAAATGATGCGTCTCCTTTGATCTGTTCCACTGTGAACCACATGAACAGCCCTGCTGCTAGGCGCACACACAGCCACACATAAAGTGACACACATGCACATATGTACAGTATGTATGTATATATGTTTATTTGCATTTTGGCCCTTTGCACTTTTTATAGTACTCTGTCGTATATGTGTATGGATGTGTGTGGTTTTGATTTCCTCTAGCATCTTATTTTTTTCATCCACATGATATTTTTTTCTCAGTACATTTGTAGACTCACTGTAATAGGAGCCGGTGTTTGAGGTACAGTGCTTATTAGTTTCTTATCTTGGCTAATTACCCATTAAATAACCACATGCACATACACGCACACACGCTCACACATTCCCATTACTGGATAATTAGCAACTGGCCAATTATGAATATGCAATTCCCACTGTTTAATACACAGAAATATGAATACATCCATTCTAATTTCCATGATGGACTTGTCATGCTTTTTTCAGTCCTATGTTAAAGGCTATCATGACTTATTTCTTTGGAATCTACAGATCACAGTAAGCTAACCTGACTGCTTATATAGAGACAGTAAGTGTATACAAGTACATAACCTCTCCTTTCCTGCTTTATTTTGTGTATTCATTTTGATGCTTCATTAGAAGTGTTGGTGCTGATGGCCTGCAGGCGACCTCCAGAGTTGGTCCAACAGATGCAACTGTGTGGTCTAAATGAGTCCTCGCATGGATTTGACCAAGAAAAGGCTAACGATATATTTTTATATTTTTCAGTTGAGGTTGCTGATTTCCAATATTTGTTTTGCACATCTCCATGTTTTTAATTTAACCATAGAGTATTACAAGTATCTAGTCTCTCAAGGGTAATATAAGTGAATCAGTTAATAAATGTTTATAGATTGCTCTCAGGCTGGACGGTCTTCTCTTGTTTTACTTTCACTGTGCAGCTGTGGTGCATGTTTTGTTGTGTTCACTTTGTTCATCCTCTCTGGCCTGTTGTGTGGAGGATGCTTGGAGCAGAGTGTGTCACATCAGGTACGTCAGGATGCCCATTGGCTACCGGCCGCCGACTGGAGCCATCTTAGCCAATCAGCTGTCGGCAAACTGACCTTTTCTCTGGCGCCCTGACCCTGATGGGAGGTGAAGTGTGTGGCTGGTAGCAGTCAGTACTGGCACAGCAGGATAAGGTGGAGGAGGAGGAAAAAGGACCAGGCCGGAGGGCAAGAGATTTTCTTGGCCAGTCACTCCTGTTCCTGTCCTCCTTTCTTTCTTCAACTCCTGCTCGGCCTTAGCCGTGACAGCCTCTCTTGGCCAGTTTACACCGTGTTTCTCATGCAAAGACTCTTGTCTCTTGTTACAAAGTCAGAAGCAGAAGAGTGTAACCGCATGAGATACTTCCAGGCATGTCGGCTATAATGTATGTGTTTTGTGACTTTGTGTGTGTTACTTGAGAGAGTGATTCGTCCCATTTACCACTAGTCTTTCCTGTCTTCTCAGAGGTGCTTAGCAACAATCTCTCCTCCGAACGAGAAAACAAAAATCAGAGGATGCTTGAAAATGCTCTGAAATGCAGTAATGAATATTTTAGACATAAAGGACCACTCTCCCAGCCTCCATTTGCCTGGCTCAGTCCTCCAAACAGCCCTTTTAAAGTCAAGTGATGGGGGTTAAGTTAATTATGCACATTAGGGCCAGCCTCCCTCCTCTGCTTGCTCAGTCTCTGTGTATGTGTGTATGTGTGCGCAGGCTGTGACGGTGGCTTGGGATGCCGAAACTCTGCCTTTAATTAAACACAGATGCATGGAAGGAGAGACTGTCTGTCACACACATTTTAACAGCAGCTGCACACATGCAGACACGCGTGGGCACATAAACAGTACATACACACACACAAGTGAAGGAGATGAAACAGTGTAACAGACGCTGAATCTGTGTGTGTCTGCATGAGAGGAAACGACCTCTTTCTATCTTCACTCTAAAAGAGGATAAATAACTTTATCTAAATGAAGCTTGAAAATTATTGGCTTTTAAAGGCGCAAATATGTTGGATATTTAAGTGTTTGTGCATGTTTGCAGAGGAGTTTAAAAGTCAGTGTTAGGGTTTACGATATATATATTTATCTATTTACTCGTATGTTTGCCTGCCATTATAGGGTGTGAATTGTTTTCACAGAGTTTATTTCCTCCAGTCATTGCTTCGTTTGTCCCTTAAGCTGAAAATGGTTTTCTGTCCTTGTGTTTTGACAGTTGATCTCTCCTGAGATGTCAGCTGATTGATATAATCCATTTGCAGGAAGCAGATGAATCACTGACCAAATTGGATATAAGAAATACCACTTGAAGGCAAAGGATAATCAAACTTGTATGGCTAACAGAGAACAGTTGCTGTAAAACCACGTTGTGGGTTGTGTGTTTTGGAATACATGGAAGAGAAACAGCCGTCTGCTCTCTCATTCACATGAAGAAGCAGATCTAAAGTTCTATTCTAACGTTTTGTCATATGACTGCAAATTATTGTCAACAAACAATCTTAATACATGAATGTGTGACCAGATCAAAAGTTTGAACAGCATTTTAATACATTATTGTTAATATTGGTATAAAGGGAAACATCTGTTTTAAATGTATGCCTTAGAATAGTGGCAAAACAGCTAAATAACATTATTATTACATTATTATTTCTTTATCTGTGTCGATGCTAAATCAAAGCTTAGACATTTTTAAACCCTAAAACCATGAAACTGTAAATTTTAATTTCCCCTCATTAAGGACAACTGTACCTTTTTTGTGGTGAATAGAGGCATTTGGGCATCTTGAAAGCCTTAAATCCAAACCGTTTTCTTTCCTCTTTGTCTCTCGGTCTTTCCTGTGCTGCTACAATGGCCTCATTTTTCATTAGAGGATTGCCCCATTATTTCATTTCTTGTGATAAAATGACAAAAGATTACTCACGAGAAATACTAAATACAGAGCCGGACCGATGGGATCTCCCCTCATACGTAACACAGCTGCGCTGCTGCTGAAGGCTTCATATTTCCTATTTCTCTCTCTATTATATATATCTGGCAGAGTTGTAGATATAAGGATTGTGTGTGTGTTTGTGTGTATGTGTGTGTGTACTGTATTACATTCTGGGTGTCCCAATCTGATCAGACACTACTAGCTAGCTGGTCAGCAGACCTTGATCTTTTTTTTTTCCTTAAAGCAACCCTATTTTATTAGAAATATAGAGAAAAATTAGTTGCAGTGCTGACAGTAATGTCAGTGAGTTGGGAAAGAATAACTTATTTTATACAGGCCACCGATGGCTAACTGTGAACTGAAGAAAAAACATGAAATAAATAAATAATAACCACACCGTATCTTTATCTAAGATGATTCATATTTTATTTCAAAACAGTACCTCCAATGGTCACATTTTTCAGTACTGGATAATAGAAAATGTAAAGATATGGGCGGTGAAATATGAGTCGGTTTGGGGAGGTAAGAATGAGAAAAGATTAGCTTGAGATTAGAATAAGAGAGATGGAGGAGGGAGGAAGAGGAGGGCAAAGAGTCTCAGTGTGTGAGTAGTTTTCAGAGTATAGGCTGGTGTGTCCGTCAGTGTATGTGCAAGAAAAGAATGATTATTGTACACGCTCGCATCCTATTTTGTTTTCCACCTACTTCCATGCCACATGGAGAACGGCCATTCTTGACCGACCTATTCATCTACACTCACACCTGCCCACACATTGCTTTCATACTTATTGACCTATCAAACTCCACACACGCCTTATGCTCACTCACACCTAAATCTAAATATCAAAAGGAAAGCACAGAAAACATACAAGTTGTGGTATCTGCTACTAACTTCATGATTTTGGAAGTATGTTTGCAATATTGACACTATTGTTTTTGCATATTCATTTGTCTGCTTGTGTCAAATAACTCAGTTTATGTTGGTTTCCTGCAGCTGTTTATTCAGTCAAGTTGTTTTTCTTGCCTTTCCTGCTGCTGTCCCTCTGTAGTTAAGAGGGTTGCAAGCCATTCCTTGAGTTGCCCCATGTCTTTAATTTAACAAGATACCCACCAAGGAGAGTTGTTTTGGCAGCTCCCCTCTATCCTGAGAATCATTAAGACCAGCCCGTGGTGAGGACATTGGCAGAACTGGGTAGAACGACAGAAGGAGCCCTGGGTCAGTGGAAACTTACAGATCAAATGCTCCCTGTGAGTCCCAGACTCAGGCTGTGGTTAACACCAGCAGGAACTAGTAGCCCTGGGATCATGTTAGGAGGCAAAAACTAACACTACACAGGAACATGGACACACCTTTGTTGAAGTTTCTTTTTCTCCGTTAGACCTTCACTTCTATTTCTTTCTTTTACCTTTTCCATTCATTTTTGTACTATGTTAGCAACTTTCTTTTCTGTCTTTTATCATTTAACTATTAGACCTGCTGCAGAACTGGAACATCATTACTAAAAAAACAACTATTTTTGGCAGGATATTTATTTACAATGTTCACCGGAAGAAAAACTTTTTGCAAACCCTCGGTTTTCTTTTGTCTAATAGCTTTGCAGTAATTTCCATTTCCTAATATGATTGTCATTATATTAGTTATATAAATCTCTTGAATTTTAAAATGTGTTTTGCCTTTGCCATTTGTGTGTGGCTGCTATGTGTCTTCTTTTTGTTAACTTGAACATGCATATTAATTTTCTCTGTCTCAACTTAAAAATAAAGAAAGGCAAATACAGTCAGATTACCCTGCCCATGTAAAACGACATGTCAGAGTGTGCACTAATCAATGTATTTGTGTTCTGACGTTTCCAAAAAATCAGAAGGGTGGGTATTCAGAGTTCAGACAGTTAGTTTGCCTCTCTGGATACATTGTACATGACATTACACGTGGAAAGGTCATTTTAGTCTCAAAGCTGCTCCCAGACAATTTATATTGCTCATCTTAAAAATAAGTCCAAACATACAGTTCTTGTACATATAAAAAGCTCTCTGTTGTTTTTATCATCATGGAATGAAGTGTCCCTTTCACAGCGTCTGCTCTGATGCCATCTGCTTTGCTTTAGAGGGAAACTGAGCGATTCACAATGACGGACGTGGTCGGCTCATCACGCAGGAATAATTTACTTAAAGTTCTGCCGCGTTTGTGTTACTTCACCTCTGTCACGGGATCACATTGACGTTGCCATAGCATGCTGTTGTTTTGTTTTGAGTACTAAGAACGCCAAACACTGGGATAAGGCATGAGGTATAATGCTTTCTGACAGACATTGCCTGTTGCTGGTGGACATTGTTGGCAGAGCCTTTGACTTTTGCATATGTGTGTGTGATGGAAATAGTGTTTTTTTATTCAAAAATATGAAAGACATTTTTTTCCATGAATTCTCTCTAAATACTTCTGTCCTTTGTTTTCGCTTCTTCATGAAGCTATTTGGAAGTGTCATAAAACCAACTGTTGAATGTGCCTGAAACCTGTGAGAATTCTTCTGCAACTATTTGGATTTATATAAATTGTATTACTTTGTGCAAATGACTTTACTCTAACCTTGACTTTATTTTATAGAAGCTGATTGACTGATGACATGTAGCCAAGATACACAGATTACATTTGTACATGTTGTATTTTTTTGTCACAAATGTCCTGTCACAGTGTTGCACAGATCTCATGAGTTTAGTAAGTTCAACTTTAAACTTCGAAACTTTATTAATTTTTTCTTAATTTTTATACTGCAAAATAAAATAAGCTGAATGTGTACAATTAGATTTGTGTGTATAATGCTAAAAGACATTGTATAAATCATTTTAAGAACTATGCATAGCATTGGTTGTGTTTTTCTGATTAGTAAAGTTACTTTTGACATGAAGCAAATAAATTGACTACCTAGAAATCCTTTGATGATCAGAGCTCAAAATTTAGTTTTCCCCCAAAATCAAGGATACTTTTATTAACTAAACTGATTTTACTTGAACTAAGTAAAAACAGCATAGATGTGCACTCACTGGGAAACAATTGCCAAACTCAGTGAGAAACACTCAACAAGGTCTTCACCCAGTTCAGGTCTCTCATATGACCAAACAGAATGAGAAATTCTTCAAACTCTGGTAAGTAACTCCTGTGAACTAGCTTGGTGTAAAAATGCCTGTAGTTAACATACTGCCCTCACAGCTAAGCTGACTGAGTTTCAAAGCTGCCAGCCTCTTCTGAGCAGGAAAATGAAGCATCCTACGAGTCTCTTTGCAGATGTTGAAGAATTGTTTGTGTAGTTAACACATGTCAGTCGACGCTCAAAAAGCCTTCTGTCTAATTAGAGATGGGAGTCATTGTCATCTGTCTGCTAATGAGGAATCATGAAGGCTTCTTATTTTTCTCTAGTGCCATTTGATATTTCACTGTGCCTACAAATGAACAGGGGGCAGGTTTTTCATATTTTAAGGCTACGCTGTAAACAGGATTTTTTTTTTACATGCACTGTCAATTACCTAGTAGCACTAGCCTAGCACACACAGCATAGTGCTGCACTGGCTGACTGGGTGAATGGCTGGGTGGTTGACTGGCTTGTCTCTTGGAAACCTGTGAAATATGATTTACATTAAGACCATGTTGTACCAAACCCTAGCCCACAGTATGCATATTCCCCCATTGTTTGTGACAGTTGGTTGTACCTGTGCCGGGGGGAAGAGCGCCAAGTAGGCATCCGACTTTGCATTTCAGTGGCTGAGCTCAGGGTCAGGAGCACATCTGGTTGACTGAGAGGTTTGTGTGCGGTGTGTCATTTCTGTGTTTCAGATTTCACTGCTCATGCATACACACACACAGACACGCACGCACACACACAGACACACACATGCTCACACACATTCACAGGCTCACTTGTTGCTGTGCAGCCGGAGCTTGTGTGCATAAAGCAGCAGCCGCGGCACACAAACAGCAAACCCGGCACGGCACACCGGTGCACTCCTACACAAACAAACAAACACACCTGCTGCTCCTGGCAAGTCGCTCTGACAATCAGCCGAAGGAGGGAAGGCAAACAAAACAAACAGTTTAATTTACATGACAGTAGCCTGCTTTACATTAGCATGCCGTGGCAATGATAGAGTGAAGCTCTGCTGGAAACAGCAGGTAATGAAAAGTGATGGTCCTATTTGTGGTATACTGTAAGTACAGGAATGGGAAGCTTGAGCAGTCAGAACTAATAGCATGCACTGTGCTGCATGACTCGCAGACAGCCCTTTTGGTGTACTGGTTAAAAAAATCTACTCTCACTGACTTCTTCTAAAATAACTAATTTTGCCCAACATTGCAGAATATATAGGAGTAAATTGTAATGTTGAAGAATTCAAAATGTTTACTCATGTTAAGCCAAAAGAAAAGTGTGATTTTGTTTTAATTTAACTAATTTAAAAATTATTCATTCCATTCCCCCACACTTTCTTCCTTTAGCTCTTTAAGCAGAACACAAAATGTTTGTACAGTTTGTGCAAAACAATTCGTGTGCAATTTTAACGAGCAATTAACTTCATCAATAAATAAGTAAACAGTGTTTTGGCCATTTTGTAATTGCTTGGAATACTATTTGTGTCTTGAGACTTCTGTATTTATACTCGGTAAGCTTTATTTCTGCTGACATTAATGCCATGTGTGTTAAGTGTGTGTGGTTTGTGGGTGGGCTTGGTTTGCTGGTGTGTAAATATATTGTGCATGTTTGTGTTTTTGTAGATGATTGCATACATTCATCGTGTCATGTGTTTGTAGTAATGCTGCTTATGCGTTTGTACATGATTTTGTGTGAGTATGTGTGTTGTTATGTGTGTGTACTGGCTCCAGTGGTCTGCTCTTTATGTAACGAGATAGCATCTTCCCACAACAGATCAATAAGGGAATATTTCTAGAATCCCTGCTTCTGTCTCCGATTTAACCAAACCATCTTACTGTGTGTATGTGTGTGTGTGGATGTGAAAAATACTCAGACTGACAAACTTGACTTGAGTGCCTGTGATTAGGTTGAACTTCGCCGCTATTATTGAAGCTATTGGCATGTTGTCAGACTCAGAAGAGATGTTGAGCTGTATTTTATTCTGTTCCCGTGCTTCAGTTAAGAGTATGTCTTTGTGTTGATAGTTTTTGTTTGCTACCTGTTCATCAGTCAATCCAAAAGACAGAAGTTTAGATATTTTACCACTACTATATCAAATCCTCCTCTGAATACATGGTACACATACTTCCTCGCCACCCCCACTCTACACCTCATGCTTATGTGCTGTAAATTGTCCTAAAGGGACACAGCTACAGATGATTTATGTTGCCAGATATGATTAGATCCCATGTACTTTTACACAACGGACACATTCTGCATGTGGCGCCTTAAGTGGAAGACAGTAGTCATTAACGACTGAATAAACAGCATGTTCCCTACTTATTAAAATAAAGCTTCATGTTTCCTCCTCTTGATTGTCAGTGCCTTGGCAACAGAGGGCAACCTATGCTGACTGAATGTGGAAATATTTATTTAAGAATGTGAAATGGGTCTGCAGATATGTTTGGTTAAAAGGCTGGCATGTGTCAAAGATATGTAATAAGCTCAGGATTTCTCTGGTGAAATTGACTGACAGCCTGACAAAAAATTTCCCTGAAGAGCTCATGACTGTACTTTTCTGCATCATAACAGTATATGAAGAGAAAATGAAGTAGAGTGCTTCCTGAAAAAGTTTCCCAAAATACAATGTTATTATGTTGTTTCGATCTTGGTGAATAGTTTTTTTTGTCAGATTTTCAGGGAGGATTTTTCTTGGATTCAGTTTGGGTTCCATGTCCTGCTTTTTCTGGTCTGAAATGCCTGGCATGACACCATGTCTTAATATGTGGCCTCTGATAAACAACACACTTGTTCTTTTTTTCAAATTGTTTATTTAAAAATTAAAACACTGTAAAATTTTAGTTTTGAAACTACTAAGTATCAGGGTTTTGTCGTAGATTTGTATTTAATTGCAAATATGTAATGTTCTGTAAATTTTGCATTTTTTTCTAGACAAAACGAAATATTTATAACTCACTAAACAAGAAAGAGAACGTCACGACCAACTCAGATCATTCTCCGTAACTCATTCCGCCCAAACAGAAGAAGAGCTGCAATGGACAGTTCATGTCATTATGCTAAAGGACAACAGTATTGTTTATTATTATTGACATTTTAATCTCAGATTTCTTTTTAGTGTAGTTGACCTTTTTTGTAATTTCCCTCAAAGTATCAATAAATATGTCTTTCTGTTATTATCTGTCATGTTCTACACATTTTGTATAAATATAGATTTCTCACTTTGGCTTTATTCAGTAATGGGGACTACATGGGACTATGAAGGGTGCCATATGACCTAATTGGGTGTATGACCTTAAGTTATGAAAACTGTATAAAGTGTTTTACATGTTTACAGTTTTTGTAAATGTTATTTTAACCTATAAACTCATTGTTCATGAGAGTATTTAGACCTGTTGGTTAGTTTGTTCACACACCTTCCATGTCTTTCAGAGGTTAAACATACATTTCAAGGTTAATCCACAATTCAGCTTAGTCTAGCTCACAGATAATTGTCAATGAAATTGATCTTTCTATTTTTATTATTTTTTTTGTTGCTCTGGTCATATTTTTCCATCCTCCTCCTTTCCCCCGGACACTTCCCTTCACTCCTTCAGTCTCCTCTCCTTCGTTTCTGTCCTCTTTTCATCTTTAGCCAGATAAGTCTGCCTCGACTGCCAAGAGCACCGAGTATCACTGCTTGCTTTTTTTTCCCCTCTTATGTTCTTCTCACTGTGCACTGAAGCCATGTCGCAATTTCTCAGGGAGTTTTGATGCCTGGATGTCTCCTGTCTGGGTCCATCTCGTCTGAGCTGCAGTGCCGGCCCTATGCGATCTGAACTGCGCCTCCTCGCTGCAGGTCAGCCTTCACGGCCGATTAGTGTCGAAGCGCCACTTTGGTCACAAGTTGTCGGGAGCGCTTATCGTGAAGATCAACAGCGATCAGTCTCGCCGCAGCCCTCTCTCTCTCTCTCTCTCACAGTCCTCTACATCACATCTCTCCTTTCTGTTTTCTGCCCTCTCCCCTTTTGGCATTACCCCCCTCGTTCTCCCCGTTTTTCCCCTCAAATCACCATATTTCCATCTATATCTTATCACTGTCATCCTCTGCTTCTACCTTCCCCCAGTCTGCCGTGGTGTATTGTCCCTATAATATGGCACTATATTCTCAGTCTAAGAAAAATACAAAGGAAACAGTGACACATGTTCATCACCTATAAGTATTTCTTCTTCAGATTTAAGCTGCTTCTGTGTTTGAATTCCTGAAATCCACAATGTCTTATGGCTAAAAGTTTGTTTTTTGTCTTTTTACTGAACTGCTGTTTTAAATAAATAAACAAAAACATACAAATAAATTTTCTGCCAAGCATGTAGTTTTTGTCTCTAATAATAAAGTAATTGCCCTTTTATTGGTGTCTAGTCTAAACCAGCCAGCTCAAATGGCATATCTTTGTTACAGGGCAACAGTCTCACTGTCTCCTGCCTAATGTAAACTGCCTTCGTGATTTGTTGGGCAGTTTTTGAAGCCTCACAGTGTTGTTTCTGTTTGTCCAGCCAGCTCTGCAGACACAGATTTTGTCTGTATTTGTCTTGCTCTTTCCTCCCCTGTTCTGATCCCTCCTTCCTTCTCAGTGTCTCTGTGAGCCGTCAGGCCTTGTCTGTGGTGAGAGTGGAGATGAGTCGTGTTTGGCCTGTCAGTATGGCTGGTAGTGTCAGTATCTGGAGCTGCTGGTTCCTCTGACAGCGCTGGAGGGGCTGCTGGTCCTAGCAGAGTGCAGCCGTCACCCTGTGACACGCTCAGTGTCACCGATCCCCTCCGTCTGGTGACATGGCATCCCCTCCTCCTTGTCCTCGTCTTTGCCCGCCATTCCATCTCCCCTCCACCCCCCAGCCAGTGGCCTTTTCACTGCCACTCCGCAGTCAGTCACTCAGTCAGTCACTTACTGCCTCACTGAAAAGTCTTTAGTAGGAACTGACCTACATGTGTTTTTGAAAGCTGATACCAGCATTTTCTGGCAAAAACTTGTCTGTTCATATTTGGTATAC
Source organism: Pseudamia nigra (assembly GCA_029823295.1). Taxonomy (NCBI): domain Eukaryota; kingdom Metazoa; phylum Chordata; class Actinopteri; order Kurtiformes; family Apogonidae; genus Pseudamia; species Pseudamia nigra. Next base: position 7,744 of record JAQQAE010000078.1, on the reverse strand, counting down.
TTGCTACCTTCAATTTTCATAAAGCATTGAAAATACCCTTAATAGACAGAGAAATAGATAGATAGATAGATTCTACCTACCTACCTGTCTGTCTGTCTATCTATCTATCTATCTATCTATCTATCTATCTAGATAGATAGATTAACGACTATCTGTCTATCTATCTATCTATCTAGATAAGATAGATAGATGGATGGATAGATAGATACAGTAGATAGATAGATAGATAGATAGATAGATAGATAGATAGATGGATAGAGTGTAGCACACAGCAGGACTAAATATGTGTGTGATTTAATCTGGTCTTGGCAAGTGTGCAGCAGTGACAAATGGATGCTCACTATGAAACCCCCTCATCCAAGAGACAGTATTAGTTTTTGCTTTAATTACCAGCAGCAGTAATGTTTCCTATCCATAACTGTCGGCCTGCTAGAATGCAGCCTTGCAGAGGGGTGAGGGCCTTGTCTCTTCTCTCAGTGGGCCTCCTGTCCCCCCACCCCCCAATCCGTCTATCCTCTCTCTTTCTCTGTCTACGCATCTCTTGCTTTTCCCTCCCCCTCTTCCTTCTTGTCCCCCTCCACCCCTTTCCTATCCCCTCTGCGCCTGCTGCATCTTTCATTTCAATATTTCAATATTTATGCCTCATCTGAGAAAGTTCAAAGTCACAGTAAGGAGGCATAACTTTCTCCCGCCTCCCTGCCGACAGCGCAGGACCCTGCCTGGTGGACAGGAGAGGAGAGGGGGCTGATGGCTGGTTGCCCCTCCCCTTTCACTGTGGCCACTAGTGACATAAAGTGAGTTGAGGATAACACATTTGTATTGGAGTCACAAACATAGACAAACATGTATAGTAAGTTCTTCTGTGGACGTTTACCACAAGTTTTACCCAAATAAAGTATGTTAAGTAATCATTGCAGTATCAATAATTATGGTTCCTTTTTATTTCTTCATACATACCTTTAAGAGATTAAAAAGTCTATTTGAAGCTGGATGCTATTATTTTAAGTATTCAGTTAAATTTCTCATCAGTCTGTACTGTGACTTTAGCCAGAACTACATTCTAAAGTATTAAGCATGTCAAAGGTCAAGAACAAGGTCCCGCAGATGCTGGTGTAGCATCTGTTATCCACACTGTATCACAACCATATCATGTCACAATGTGCCTACATTTTTCTATGGTTTTAACTGACCATACCTTTTAAAAAAGCCAGAGCCAGTTTTAATAAATAAAGTGTCTGACAAGTCCGTCCTTTGCCATAAAGATCTCTGACAGCCGCCGTCTGGTAATAGATTAGCCTAATTACAGCGTCCCTGAGTTTAGATCACAACGTCACGTACTCAGCCTGTCGCTCTAATAGCCATTACAGCCACTTCTCTCCACTCCCCTTCTCTTAATGTAAAGTTGTAAAAAAGAAAAAGAAAAAAGCCAAAAGAAAAGGTCGTCCTCATTTGCATGCAAGCCTTCATTAGAATATGCGAATATGCTAAGGACTGGAGCCAGCGCTTTGCATGTGCAGGTGATGAATGGCCAGTGCATTGCAGAATAGGCTGAGATGGAGGCTTCGTCACCCTCATCTGCATAGCATACTTTATTTACTTATTTATTTATTTATTCATTTACTTCTGAGTACTAGTTCTCTATGATACATCTCGTGTCTGTAGACCGTGACTGAGGAGAACCTTTGCAATTTACCCCCGTACCTTGCAGACATACTTAGACAGGGCTTTAATAAATGACCAAAGCTAAAGTTTTCACAAGGCTTTATTTTGCTATAAAAAGAAATGTACAGTGGCTCCTACCATAATTGTCTAACCACTTAAGATGAGTAAACAAGGCATTAGAAAAGGTAGAAATTAATTGTTTACCGAGCATTGATTCAACCTGTAGAGCATCAGAATCTTTGTGATGGGAGGGAGGCCTCGTTTGAGTGAAATCTTGCAAAGTGTTTTTGCTGAGGGGTGGGGTTTGTGAGGTGGAGGGTGAGTTTCCAGAGAGAAACTCGTCTCTTCACTCTTCCCTGTCGCTGGGGCAGCAGATGGTGGGTGTCAAGACAACTGCAGCAATAGCCAAACAAAGACATCCTTTGTGTGTGTGGATACTTTCTGAGAGGTGTGTAGATGTGCACTAGCTTTGAGTAGGAGGCAGAGCATCTATAATAACACTCGAACAGTGCATTGTGTAAATTCATAAGCTGTGTTCTCACTAAATCTCCTGAAAATCTATTGTTTTATGCAATTTAAGACATCTGACAGCTTACCAAACTCCTGAGAAAACAGTCCAGAGTATGAAAAAATACTTTTGAATTCCATCAACCTGAGAAGACAGCATGTCACATTTGCAGTTTAACTTTCCTAACACTGAGTGTCAACCTATACTTTGTACAATCTTTGCTCTCCATCAACAGTAAAGGGTCTTACGATCTAATAAGTCATTGTTTGATAGGATTGCTAAATATTAGATTGGTACCATAGCGGTTTATTTTGCTCCTCTGGAGTGTGACCTTAGCTGCCCTTCACAGAGGCGCGAAGATAATGAGAGTGGTAGCTGGCCGACAGACAGGCCTGACATCCCAGCTACGCCCTTCACTCAGCTGGCTGAGGAAAAACGTCAATACAGAGGCCTTATGTTTTATGGATTATCTGCTTTAGCAAAACTATAGTGAGAGAAATACAACTCTCGCTTGTCATGTTGCTTCAGTTCTTTTTAATGTGCAAGAACACTCACCAAAACAACAGCGTTTGAAATTAGAGGCTGTCTCCTTTGTTTGTTTCATTTCAATTTTCTCTCTTCACTTCTCCCCCTCCTCATTCTTCCTCTGAACCAACACACTGACCTTTGATTTACCAAGATTTTTTTTTTTTTATATATGGGTACCTCATTTTGACTTTTGGTTTTGAAAGTTATTATGTTGTTCTAATTGTTAACATTTGGTTGTACGGTGAACAATTCCAATTGATACGTTTTTATTAAGGGCAAATTAACATTTCAGGCATTTGTTTTTCCTCCTTTTATTTGTATTTTCTCAATTTCATTATTTATTTTGACAACTCTCATTCGTTCTCTTCCTCTGTGTTCTATACTTCTCTTTTTCCTCATCCTCTTTTTCAAACAGTTAATTTGTTCTCAGAGGACAGGCAGATAGAGAGTACAGTAAACAGACTGAATAAATCATGTTTGGGCCTTTCCTTTTCCTTTTTTTGTATCTCTGTGTTAGGGGGGTGTCGTAGGGCTAGTGCTGGGTTGTATCCTCAGGAGGCACAGGAAAGGCTTGGAGTTGTAAACGGACCCAAGTGCAGCCCTGTTATCTCAGTTTAATCTGGCCACTGGGGGCCAGATAGCGAGGTCGAGGGCTCATCATGGCGTCTGGTCCCTGAAGGGGCACAGAGGACGCAGAGTTGGGGATGGAGATGAGAGAGGCTTATGGTTTCCTCAATTAACTTGTTAACAGAAGTTGAGGCTGTGTTTTCCTATCATAATGAAGACAGTCCTAGCAATGGTGTTTAAAACTGGACACAGCTACAGCAACATATGACTTTGAGTGGCTGCATCTTAATATAATGCTAACTTCAGCTGTATTGTCAATTTCTGGTGTACGGCAGAAATAAAAAAAAAGGTTTTTATTCTTGTTTTGCCTCAAAGATATATGACGAGGACAGGTTTTATGTAACGGCTTCAAAAGTAAATCCTGCAGTAGAACACTTCTTGCCTTAAGTAGGGCTTCACCCTCCTAAATGAATCACACTGATTAAAAAAACACTGTTCAAGCTGATTTTTGAACTTGAAATCTATAAATTTAATGTAAGCATAACACAGCTATTTAACGTGAGCATACACATATTATTTGAAGCCCTGATCTTCAGTTAAAACATGGCTTCGAAAGAGGCCTTCATATATTTTCTGTCAAACCATTATAGTTTTTTTTTTTTTTTGCTGTCTAAATAACTTTGACAAATATATTCAGGGATGCAAAGGTATTTTGCTTAGTGCTAGATTTAGTGCCAATACAAGCTTAATAACATTGAAAGTACAAAGAACACAAATAGGCTGTTTTTTGTTTTTTTTTACTCCCCACCCTTCACCTCTCCTCATAGCATACACCATACACACCTGAAGAGACCTTATAAACATAAGGAAACCTGCATTACAAATTACTGCACATCATAGAAATTGTGCAGCAAGCTTTTTAAAATACCAGCGCTGCCAGTGAGGCGCTTTGTAATTTATCCCTTCACGGCTGTTAGCTGCGCCGCGCAACGGTGATTTATTTGGTTTAAGAGAAGTTTTGTTTAGAGAGATAATGAGCAGGACTTCTCTTTAATGATTTAACACGGCGCGGTGGAAGGGAGAGGGGGAAAAAGCACATATATTTTTCATATCTTTAACTGCACTGCAGAGAGGAAGGAAAGGAAGGAAGGAGAGAGAGATGCATTAGCAAGAGAAGCTAACAGCCTTTAACAGCCGGCATTTTTGATTCATTTTGTTTTGTTGTGTAAATTGAGACTTTTTCACCTCCTTGTAACACAACACTGCTTTAGTATGTTATGTATTTCATTCAGTGTTTCCCAGCACTTGTTCTGTCTTCATAGCAGACAATGTTTCCTCCTTTTCACTATCGATAAAAAGTGAGTTGTATTTGTGCTGATTCTACACAATGTCCCAGCTTTTACAAATCTATTTTGAAAACTCCTGTACCACCTTGTATAACTGTCTGTACCTTGTTCTTTATACACCTTTTCTTTCATCTTGACACTGAATGCAGTATTATTCTTTCTTGTTCAGCATTTTCAAGTTTCTCCCCTCACTTAAGATTTAAATCCCAAATTAAAGCAGTTAATTAGAAAATATAATGAAGCTGAGTAGCATATTATGCAAACAGTGCTATGACGCTCAGAGCTGGGGGCTCTATAACACTGAAACTGCCATCGGCACATAACGATGATGATATCAATAATAGATTACTTTGTCAATCGGCATTCTCTTGAAGATGGAAATGCGCTGTTGGGAACAGACTGATTTTTTTTTTTCTTCTTCTTTTTTTCATTATTATCATTTTTTCTTTCCACCCTCCCTTCCTGAGCTTGAAAATATCGGTTTCATCTCACATTAGGGTGTGCTCTGCATAAGTGCAGGTGGAACTTGCTCTCCCTCTAAATGATCCTTTAATGGAACAGTGTGCACTGGAGCTGGGAACTCTATGGGGCGCTGCCACTGTCGATGAGAACTTCGCCTCAATCAATCCGTCAAGGCCCATCACCTGCCTCAGCAGATGATCCAAAAACCCCTTTGGAGAGGCAAAGTGAGCTTTTTATGTACCTCCTCTAAGACTAGAGGACACAGATCTGCACGCACAAGCACACACACACTCGCCCAAGCAGCAGCATCATAAGTGAGAGGTGTCTGTTTCGTTGAGAGACTTGACGTTGATCAGTTGTCAGAGAAACACTTTTCCTCTCTTGTATTTTTATCAAGATCATCTTAGAATAGATCAAGTGCTTGCTCTCCTCTGGCACAGGCATAAAAGCAAAATCAATTTGGATGTTTTATTTATTTATTTATTTTCCTCCCCAATATCTGCTACATTATGGGATGTTTCCATAAGCGGATCTCTTAGAGGCTCAAGCAATATTGATGCAAAGTCGCCTCTTACTCCCATCAAACAAAGCGACAGCACCACAAACTGCATTTACCTCTGCTTCTCTCCCTAGTTCGCATTCACTATGACTTATCTAGATACTCCGTCATGATTTTTTCATATTTCCTTGTTTCTTTTCTTTCTCTCCTGTGGCTTTTCTTTCTCCATCCTTCCATCACCATCTATCTCTGCATCTGCAAATTTGACACCACATTTAGTTCTCCCTATCTGCCGCTATATGCCCTCTTGTAGAACATCCATTAAACTCAGCCTGTAAACTCAGCAGAATCCCTCTTTCCTTAGTCCTTATTCTTGATGCCTCCCTGTCTGTCTCTCTGTCAGGAAGCAGTCACTCTGTCTGTCAATAAATGTCTTATCTTTCCACTTCTTGTTCCTGTCTGTTTATCTGTCTGTCTGACATGTCGGCAACTGTCTTAGCGCTCCAGGGTTGCTGTCAGCCAAGTGTTGGTTTCTGTTCTTCTGTCAGTTCACCTGCCTGTCAAAGCTTCTCAGATTAGACATTTCAACTTACCTCCATCATTCCACTGGTCCTGGAAGGCTTAAAAATGAGGAAAAACAAAAAAGCAAAAACAAAAAAGTCAATGAAGAAACATGTATTTACTCACAAGACGTAATTAGTCATGATAATTGTAAAATGACCTATTTATGTTATGGATGTTTCTCTATAATAACAAATTTAATTTAACATTAAGTTATTTCAGTGTTTTTCTTTATTCATATTATTTTCAACATTGTACGCCAATACTGAAGACATCCAAACTGTGAAAGAACACGTATGACATTTTATAGCCACATTTAGTTTTGATGACAGGTTTGCACACTCCTGGCATTCTCCCATCTGATTCATGGGGCTGTTTTCAAGGTGAGTTAATTTGTGCCATTTTTTTTTTTGCCTTTTTAATGTGTTTTTGACCATCAGTGGTCTTGCAGAGTAAGGCTGTGTACAAGGTCAATAGACTTGTTAGTGCTACTACAACAACTCTACAAATCTACATTATGGCAAGAAACATTTAGTTAACTAAGAGAACAGACAGTCCATCATTACTTTAATGAAGGTCAGTCAGTGTAGAAAGTTCAGTTGCCCCAACTATCAAACGCTGTCTGAGGTGCTTTAAATTGTTGTATTCTGAGGCTGGTGATTTAATACATTTGGACGGTCCTCATGAAAGCCATCATATCATTTGGTGGTTTTTGAAATCGCACTTGGGGACACATTTGTAGTTCCTGAAATTTGACTGACCTTTGAAGTGAAGATCTATGAGTGTTTCTTGCCATAACATGGATTTGTATAGTAGTTGTAGTAGCACTAATAAGGGTCTTGACTCTAGCGGTCAACTGATTATCAGTGCCGATATTTGGAATTTTGACATATATTGGTATTGGTGTTTTTTAAATCCGACGGGCTGATATCAAGAAATCAATTAAAAACTGGGTTATTTCGGCTCAGCCGCCCCTCTCTCTCTCTCCTGCTGCTTCTGTTTCTAGCATTGTTCCGCCCACTGCGCCATCTGATTGGTTAAACAAACCACAGAGCAGAAGGGCAAAAGCTTGCTTGATCTAGATTTTCAGTATGGATACAGACCATGACAGCAGGGCCTCCGCAGGAGGTTTCTGTCCTCCCTGAGCTTGCCTTAGGACACCTGTGTGACCATTTGACATGTGTACCGCCCCAGTCAAACTCCCCACCTGCCACTGTCCCCAGAGTGGGTTGCAGGCTGCCAGGCGCTTGAGACCAGAAGCGAGAGCCGGCTCGGGGCTCGCCTCCCTGCCTCACCGGGTAAGTGACACGCAAATGTGTCAGCGCCGACACGTTCAGTGTTAAAGGGTTTTAAGCTCCGGAGAGCAAGCATATGTGTCGAAGGTAAACGCAGAAAACTATCCTGAAAATGTAATAAACATCCCAGTGCTCCATGTTTCACAACTACCACTAATGTTACAGTGTGTAGCAAAATACAGCGGCGTAAACATTAGCCGCTGCTAACGTACCTCCCGGTACCTCTTACGTACTTCCCAACATGTCTGTGAATTACTTGAAAGAAGGTGCTGATAATATTGACAGTCAAACAGTCTGTGATAGTAAAAGCATGTGT
>JAQQAE010000077.1:0-46179 GCA_029823295.1 Pseudamia nigra | reverse complement strand
CCCGACAACATAGCTCCTAGGATCACTCAGGCACGCAAACCCCTCCACCACGATGAGGTGGCGATTCAAGGAGGGGTGTCCCGAAGCCCGGTAAAGCAAATTATCACATAGTCCAGAATTTTAGACCCATCAATGCAGTGGTTGAACCCATACCTCTTTCTCTACCCAATGTGCACATCATTTTGTCCACTCTGACAACAGAACATAATTTCTTCAGTCAAGATCTCTTAGCTCATGCGCCCCCAAAAGACCCTATCTCTTCACCTACGGCATTCAAGTTAACTGGACTGCGCCATAAAAATATTGACAAGTTTTTAACATCACATACCCATGCCTGACTCAAGACAAATATGTGGTCCCAGGAAATTTCTTATTCTGCCAGAACTCATACAACCAGTTCTTGTATTACCTGTAGGGGACCTGTGTCTGAATTCGTAGTGTACCCCGATCCATATAATTACACCACATGTGCCCAGTTTTACACTAGATGTGCTTTTGACAACACTAGATGTGCAGTCGATTGCCTTAATAGGTTGGATCCTCATATTATAAAAATGAGGAAAATAACAAAGACTGCAATACGGGATCGGAAGTTCACAAAACAAATTACCCCGCCTGCCATTCCTGACAGCATGTTATTATTGGGTAATTACTCTTACACCTGTTATAGAGCTACACACAGGACTAAAAATGTGGGTAAATTTACTGGGACGTCTGATGTTATATTTCACTTTACTACATTAATGCTACTAATGACCCTCTCCTGTTAAAAAAATGGCCAGATTGTGCTATTAGTTTATCAGATCCCAAAGCTATTTTTCAAGCAAGTGGCCCAATAGCTGATATATTTTAGTTATGCAGATCTCTACTTCAGATTCTCCCAGATAAATGGCCTGGCTTGTGTGCTCATGTGATGCTCATAATGCCAACAGTTATTCTCTCTGCTGTAGCAAATGTTACAGCTGCCTTCCCTCAATTATGAACTAAACATTCAGATCCTGAAGCTTTGTTTGATAATTGTATCTACAGTATATTCATGCAACCGGTGTTCCTAGAGGTGTTCCAGATTAATTCAAAGCCAGAAATCATATTCTAGCAGGTGGAGAATATATTTATTTTATCTGCGCTCTATGACCCCTCCCCCTTGGTGTCACAAAATGGGTGCCGCCATGTTGTCCGTTAATCCGACAATGATGCAATGACACACTGACACAAGCCTGTATACTTGGCTTGTGTCAGTGCGTTGTGTTGGTAATCCAACAATGACGCACTGATGCAAGCCAGTGTGCTGTGCAGGTTTGTGTCAGTGAATGCAATGACACAAGCCAAGTATACAGTGATGCATCATTGTTGTGTCATTGTTGGATTACAGGACAAACATGATGGCGCCAATCAGTGAGCCTGGTTTTCTTCTTCCTTGTGTTTTTTCCTTCTTGGTGTGGGGTTGTTTCAGGCAATACTGCTCCAAATGAGCTGGTAATGCCGGGGTGTCCAATCCTTGCCACAAGAAAACGAGACACTGCAGGTTTTCTTTCCAAACACTCACTGAAACTGGTGTTTTCGCTGAAGAGCAATCAGTGGGAAGAAATTCAGTGAAATCACCTGCTGAAGAGACTGGTTGAAAATAAAGTGTTGTCTAGGCCTTCCATGGCAATGATTGGACACCCCTAGGTTAATGGAAGTGTGTAATGTTGTCAGTAGGTTTTGTCCACTTGAGTAAAGTGCACGTGAACGTGAACCAAACCAAATGAAAGTGTTGCCATTCCCCACCCAATAGAACCAATTCCCCCAGATGCGCCCTCAGACTCCTCTTTCACCTCAGGAGTAGGCATCTCAGAGAGGGAAAAGCTGGACATGACAATATGCCATAAAAACAAATCAAGTTCATGACAGAAAAAAAGGGAAAATGTAAGATTATGGAGACACCACCACCTGATTTGTAATCTATTTTAAATCACCTTCTTCTCAGAGTCATTTTCCTGAACTTCTGTCTTGGATGTGTTTGTGTCCTGCTGATTTTCATCAGCTGTGATTGGATTCTCATCATTTTCCAGATTGCTGTCATTTTTGGCATAGTATTCAAAAAGAAAGTTGGCCAGAAACCGGAAGCGTTCCTGCGGTTGTTGCTTTAGCAGCCATCTTGGCACAGCCTTTTTTATCTCATCTGTATCCATGTGTGTTTCAAGTATTAGGAAGTGCTATTATGAACTAGAAACTTTGCAGTATCTGAAGAAATCGCTTGGGATTTCTCACCAAAGTTTGAGGTATATTTATAGAGTTAAAGTATTGAGAACTTTTCTATTCAGTGGAGTACTAATCAAAGGACCAAGGACCAAAGGACCACGCTACACTGTCGTGGCCATGGTAACCACACAGCATGGCACTCTTGTCACAAACATTCCGTCTGAGTTCTCCATTTATTTCCTAAATTAAAAAAATTGTGAAAAACCTAAATTATTTTAAAACTACAAAAGATAGATTTATGAAAAGTAATAGCTGACATGTTCTGAAAGAGCTTAATGTTATGGTGTTTGAAAGGTGTGAATTTGGTGAACACTGTGGGAGATGCAGTATTGTTTAATAACATATAAGATTCACTTCCTGAGAAACTGAAATTTTTATGGTTACAAAAACAAGTAACTTGGCTTTTCTGTCATTTTTTAGTCATAAGATAGTGGTCACTGGAAAAATCAGTGTCTTGGCACTAATGAGGAATTTGAAAGACCCTATACTGCCCTCTGGTGGTGACTTAATAGATGATGGTTTTCTGTATAATGTAATGTCTTGACCTCTGTTGTTTCCTTCAGCGTTAAACAGAAGTAGAGCTTCTCTGAATTTCCGCTATAAAACCCCACAAAAATCATAGCAGGTATGTGTCATTTTTCTGGGTCAATTAGTTTTGTATTTAAACATTCAGCATCTTTAAAGAAATGTGGTTTGTTTTGAAGTTCTGTTGTAGACAGAGATTATCCACAAAAGTAAAGTCCATTGCAACACAATTACACTTCAGGGTTCATTATGAATATATTAATTGTTACATAATAAAGACAGAGCACATCCCTTGACTATTCTTGCAATAAACAGTTAATTTAAAATTAGAATATGTCATTGTTATGAAAACTTTTCAGATCCAAAACTATAAGAAATGTTTCTCTAGGTCCCAGTAATAACAAACTACCATGCACATTAAAATTATTATTTTACATTTACATTTGTGCTTTATATGTAAAAGAAAGTGAGATGTATAAGAATGAAGACTGATGTTATTTAGTTTATTCTGTTGTTAATGTTGCGTTACATCAAATGGAAATGAACACAAGAAAATTAACAATTTTTCCGAATGGATTGTAATTAACAACAAAAGTAGATAGATAGATAGATAAAGTTGAAATTAAACAAAATGAACAAAGATAATGAGAAAAATCAACATACATAACAAAAATACAATATTATGAAGAAAACAAACGGAAATGAAGAAAATAATCATCAAAATGAAGAAAATCATTATTAATTTGAACAATTATTTACAGAAACAATAATCAAAATGTACATCATTGGTAAAACCATACAGACGTATGCGATCCAATGAGAACATTTTGGACCCTGATCCTGTAAGTTCTGGAAGGCACGGCGTGACAAGCGCCTGCACACGGACCCAAACACCGGTGTCGTGCCAGGGTTGCAGGACCACTTTTCTCCGTGACTCTGCTTCAGTGATGGAAATCCGCGCAGAAGTGACCAGCTGTGTGGGAAACGGCTGTATGTTCCGCTGAAGTGTCAAAGGTCTGATGTGATTCTACCTGCAGCGACTCTCCGGTTTCACTGCGGGGCAACACTGCGTCAGCAACAGCTGCCCTGCAGCCCGCACTGGCTGCCACAAGGGGAGAAACGCGTCCTCAGTGGAAAGCCCGACGGAGGACTTGGGGTTTCAGGGTTTTTTGGATTCTGTGGGAATATTTGCTCTATCGTGCAAGGTAAGGTTCTAGTTGTGTTTTGTGATTTTCTAAGAGTGTTAAGTATAAAGAAGATGCCTCAGAATGGAAAGGATTACTCCCAGGCTGCAGATTGAAGGGCTTGACTTTCTTTAGTCAAGGCCTGATCATAATTGACAACTTTGTTGAACTGTTTTATATGTGGTCACTGATCAAGTTTTTATACTTATGCTGCTTCTTTTGAGGAAGATATTATCCTATTATTATTATGATTCTATCAGGATTATCTCTAGTGTAGTGTGGCTGTTCTCTCATTAGTAGGTATTTAGTTCAGCAGTTAGTCTGTAGTTAACCCATATTAGAGGAATATACAGTCTTGTTGTTTAAAAGCTTGTTTTTATTTAGCCTTTAAGTAGTGAAAAAATGTTTAGAATGTGATGGAAGCAAAGCGTTATTGTCAATAAGTATTATTTACAACACTAAATACATTAAATCCACAGACACGTTGTAGTGTGACGGCAATAACACCTTTGTTCTAATAATAAACGTAGACCGGTAATTGAGCTCAGGTCACATTTGGTTTTGGTAGATTTACGGCTTCTCTGCGGTCTTTTTAAACGTGTGTGTATGAGCCACACTGTGTGTGTGTGTGTTCATGTTGCACATGATCACAAGTCACTAACAGGCCAAGGTCTTCACCCGCCAGGTGAAGATGTTCCGCTCACATACGCTGTAAAGTCCAGTGTGGACACTTTGCAACCTTCTCAATCCCCACTATGCCTCCTCCCACCGGGAGCTACTTTATTTTTAGCCCATGTCTTCATGGCAAATGAGCAACATACTGTGATGCTGTGGATGCTCATATGCACCATTTCTCCACCGTTAATCCCTGTTGAGCAAATGAGAGATGTGGGACTATGGAGGCAGCCAGGCCACAGGAAAAGCAGGTCCTTGGACACACTGGATGACTGGTGTTCATATCAGACTGTCAACAGTGCACCTGCAGCTCTTATGTAACAGGATGGGCTCCTACAGTGGAACTCATCTGTAAAGCTGTGCAGATTTCAACATGGACGGAGTCATCAGGTCTTGAAAGTTCTTAGAGTGAGTTCTGGTTGTGGTTTGCCTTCAATATTCTATGATCTGGTTTAAGTCATGGTTAAGTCTGCGTTTGTTGTGATGCCTGTGTCATCACATAGAGATACTAAATCACAGTGTTCAACAAATACATGTATCAGGATGTGGAGGTGGTGTTCTTCTGCCTGAGTATGTTTGTGTGTCCCACATCACATGTTCTTGGACGCAGAAGGTGTTGGTTTTGAGTTTCTTTCACCAAGTGAACCCATGTGACCGCTTGGCTTTCTGTCTGTATTTTCCAGGGTCTTCAAAAGGTGAAATAAGGTTAACAATAACATAAATGTTTTTTCCTTATAATTAATTGTCTTATTTGCTGATCTTCTTCCTTTTACAGTGTCCTCTCTATATCATTTTAAAAGATCCCATCACAGTAATATTCTGTTTGCTTATTTAATCAGAAGTGTATGGCAAATATGCTTTTATACAGTACGTTTCAGCGGGAAGCACCTCCGTCACGGGTGCTCATGTTGTTAATGGGCTTTATTGGTGCCATGACTTTGATAATTGACACAAACTAGACAGAATCTTCTCAATATCACTTCCCCTCATCAAATTTCTCAGTGAGTGTAAAGGCCAAATGAGTCACTTTCAAGCAGCAGAGCTGTTATGGTAGCTGAAAGAGACTAAATCAGACTTACTAATAAGTTTAATCCTTTAATGACAAAACTGGTTCATTTAGTGTAACTCTTGGAACATCGAAATATATACAAACACCCTGGTCTTATAACATTATATGAAGTTGTCATTGAGTTCTGAGATGAGTTGTTCATTGTTGTGATTACACATTTACTCCAGCCATTAGTCATTTACAGGCACATTGTTTGGCTACATGCACTATTAAAAGTCTGGATTTATAAATCAGTTCCCCAATATGTCTCTGTCAGAAATCGGACCATTCAGCTGGACCGGGGAGATTATGCTCGGTCTTCACAGCTCCTTGGTATGCAGCTTCAGAAACATACCGCAGATGATGGCAGCTGTCCTCTTAGCAGCGGCATAATGCATGTAGGAATATGTTACCCAAAGTCCTGTTAAAGATATCAGACTAAGAGTAAACGACCCTTAGGCTTGACCCTGGATGATTACCGATGCCGTAAACTGTGATCACTAAGTGTAACTTTGCATGTGTCTGTTATGGAGACTCTCCCTGGCTTTAAGTTGTAACAGGTGGAAAGTCTGGTTTAAATGTGCCTCTATAGGGTTTGAGGTTCGGGGTTAATGGATAGGTGACAGGGTGTTGAGGCGAGCTGAGAGAGTGAACTTCTCTGTTGCGATCTGACCCCGTGAGAATCAGGGGAACAGGCGCATGGCAAATGTCAAAGGACGTGTGATAAAAGCCCTTGTTTGCTCAGTAGATCTGTTGTTTACAGCTTCGCCAAATTCCCAACACGATATGTGTATAGTGACAAGATTGAGATGTATGTCATGGTCCAATCCCCGGAGTCCTCGCAGTACAAGTGGGTAAATTATTCAAAAACCACATCTGTGACTTTGCCAACATTAACAAGGTTTTATCATGTAGCTAAATGCTTCTTCTTCACTAAATGTCAGGGGGAAGAATTACACTTTTTACACCAGCTTCTTTCTTCTTTCAGCTTCTTTCATCGTACTGACAGCTTTAGTTTCTTTTCACATCACAATTTCTATTTCCCTTCCTGCCCAGAGAAATTAAGGGTTCTTTTACTATGGATTGAGATAAATTGATCTGCATCATGTCTATCGGATTAATCACAAAACTGAACACAGGACTTGAAAACTGACTTTTTTAAAGGATGCATGATGGCAGTCCTGGTCTGGGGATTGGAGTAGGGTGATAGGGCCGAAGATGATCTCACAAGAAAAGTTTTCATAATAGCCAAATCAGTGTCAAGGCAGTGTTTTATTCGAGTTTATAGGCTCAGTTTTGGTTCTGAGTGAATGTGGAAGAAATTAGACCAGTATTTGTGGTTTTCCTTTATCAAAGGAACATGGAAAAAAGAGAGAAACTATGTAAAGGACAGAAAATAAAATGAAATAAATGAGAGAAGTTAAATTTTCTGAAAACATATTGAAAAGCAAAAATGATATGAAAGACAAAGCAAGAAAAAAAAATAAATCAAACGCCGACTAGGAACATTTCACTCTCCATTGACAGCTTTGATTTTATGCTGTATGTACAGTGCTTAACATATTTATTAGACCACCACCCTATGTCAGGTTTATGCCACAGTTGCCCCAGTTTCATTTAACATGCTCTTGAATGAAATAAGAGAAGGATGGAGGACAACAGGCGGGAAAGGACGTTGTCTCGGGGTTTTTACGAGCTTATTGATAAGGTTACGTTTCAGTAATGCCACAAGGCAATGGGTGGATGTAATACCTGGATTAAAAAGTAGCACAGTGGACCTAACATCTGAAAAGCTTGGTGGAATCATTGCAACGGCATCTCTAGCAGCATGAACTCAGACTGCCATCTTGACAAAAGCTATAAGCTAGTTGAGTTAGTTTCCGGAGGGGAATATTGGTATTCACATTCCACGGCCAGCTAGTGTAACGAAGAGGTGTCTACATTACCCAGTCCATATCCTCAACCAGAATGTCACAGGTCACAAGGCCTACCCTGACATGCAAGGTGATATATATTACTGTCGGGGAGACCCCTGAAATCAAGCAGACCCTCTCGCTTCCTTACTTTGCCACCTGTCCACAGTTTAACCAAGTGGACACGGTCCTTTAATGAGCTGATTGTCTTCACACTTTTGATTTTATTTCTGTTATACATCATTGTTAATAAAATAAGATTAACATCCTGTGGCGGTTGAATTTAAATAATGACAGGTTGAAGTCTAATTCATGATGACACAGACAATCCCTGTGTTAGCAAGACTCTTTATCGGGCAGAACACAAATAAAACTGAGCACAGCGCCAAAATATATTATTTACCTACGTAACTGATTTGAAGCACAAGCCTAAAGCGTCCCAACGTCACCTGCACTATGATTGGATTTCTGTCCTTTTAAGATCCGTCTTTCTTGATTTCAGCAGCCTTTTAATAGAAGGAGCTGGCCTGGTTGTATTTTTAAGACTTTTAGTAGCTTGAGCAATAATTACATGATGTAATACAATCAGAAATCTGCTGCACTACAGCCTCATCCCTTCTCAGGATGTGTATTTTTGTGTTGGCTCCTAATACAGGGCAGAGGGGCCCATGACTCCCAGAATGGGGGTTTTGAAAGGGGATGATGAGGGGGAAATGAGGACCAGCAGGGAACAGAGTTGGCTGCCAAGGCTGCTTTGTGACTGACATGACGCTTCTTTGTTGTAGGTGTTAAACCTGTTGTTTGGTTTGTAATTTGTAGATAAAGAAAGCACCGATAATAACAAAGAGGTAGTTGTGTGTTTGTGTGCATGAGAGCAATTGGTGATTTGCTGAGTGAAATGGTTCAGATGGTATGATTGATGTCTGAGTTGTATGAAAAGGGATTTAGAGCCTCAGGTGTCATGTAGCAGCACGGTGGGGGGTTGTAAGTAGGGGTGCAGAGGATGAAACTCAGAGTGTTTGGGGCCCCATGTAAGATAGAAGGTAGTAGAGCGAGGAGTCAGCTCGGTAAGTTCAGTTGGCATGCTGTCCTGTTTATCGGAGGGATGTGAGGCACAGAGCGAAGCCTCAGCCAGGAAGGAATGAGCGGAGTCATCGGGCTTCTGAAACACGACGCTGGGTCTTGATTGCCTGTAGCAGCTGGGCAGCCACCATATCTGTGTGGGCGCATGCATCTCCCCATGTGTGTCCATGCACAATTTTCTGTTGAAGAGCATTTGTTTGTACAGGTATTGCCCTGTTCAAGTACAGTATCACGTACAAGAAGCAGCTACTTCTCGGCCATGACCATAACAGAGCCTGTTCTCTGTGTTGTACATGTGTGGATGCACACTTGTCTTCCGACAAAGTCTGGTTTTTTTTTAAGTTATTGCTGTATATTTACTGTTTATTTAATTTCTCTAGCTAACCTTCAGCTACACAGAACAAGATGATGCTGACAATGCTCAATGTAAACTCTTATACTAAAAAACATATTAAATCAGTCATACCTTTTTAGGTACTAGTGCATATTCACTCTTTTTCTTACATGTGCATATTGTTTCTAGTTGGCAAAAACACTTTCCCACTAAGCTTATTTTAGTGGAAAGACTCACCATGGAGAAATTAAGACAGTTTACTATTTTGACTTAGCCTGACCACAATTGCTCCAGGAAACCAAGCTATCTCGAGTGGTTGCTAAACACATCAAAGGTTGTAAGTGAATGCCACTTGGACACAGAAGGGAGCGTCTGTTGAACTAATAAGTAATCTGATGTACACAAGTAATGTCATGGTCGTTTTAGAACGGTGGGAAAGTGTCCTCGATCAGGGTCTCCAAGTAGCGGTCTAGTCATTGTGTTTCTATCCAGACACTTTAAAGTGCTCACAGCTAGGGATAGGGGCTTGGGTCACGGATGTGGGGTACCGGGTGGAGGGAGAAACACAGATCAAATCACTTACAGTAATGATCATTACTAACACTATAAACATGCAGAGACAAACTTTAAGTTATTTGAGTATTAATTATCAGAAAAATATTCTCTTGCAGCTCTGACTGTGAATTAATTGCAATTTAAAGCCGTGATCATTCATTCTTTCAGCCTCTTCTAGGGAAAACCCGGTGTGGCAGTCTACCTTCGCAATGCGAAGATGGCAAGCCTGCTCCCTCCCTCAGGCACCGACGTGTTCCGCCTTTTCACCCAGGAGTCACTGGTGGAGATCGAGAGGCTCAAGGAAGAAAGAAAAAAGGCCGCAGAAGTAGAGGGCCAAGAGGATGAAAAGTCACTTACCCCGCACGCAGATCTGGAGGCCGGCAAAAATCTGCCCAGGATCTATGGTGACCCTCCTCCCGAGCTGCTTAACACACCTTTGGAAGATTTGGACCCTTTCTACAGTGCAGAGAAAGTCAGTCTGAGCACATCTGGGCCACAGGCCATGACGAAACACATAACCACTGGCACACTTAAGTTTAATGAGCTTGACTGCTGCTCTATATTTGCTGCTGTCCTTACATAACCTTGAAATATGACAGACAGGAAGTACTCTTTGACATACATTTTCATTATTTCATTATTTCATCCACTATCCATTATGCAATATGTACAGTCTTTCCGGTGGTATGCCCGCTTTATAGTCACACTGTCATCACTTAATTTATTGGCTTTGAAGTTGTACTGTATATTGTATTTATACACATGATCTTTTCCCTCAGACATTCATCGTGATCAGCAAAGGAAACACAATCTACAGGTTCAATGCTGAACCGGCTTGCTACATTCTGAGCCCCTTTAGTATTGTGAGGAGAGGAGCCATTAAAATTCTCATACATTCATATCCTTTGAGAGACGTGTGTTCATTTTACGTGCCTTTTTGTGCTGCTTTTACATGTAGCCTCCATGTTTGTTTCCTTAACCCTGACTTACATTGTTTAGCATGTTCATCATGATTACAATTCTGTCAAACTGCGTATTCATGACTATGAGCAACCCACCAGCATGGAGTAAAACTGTGGAGTGAGTGTCTCATCTTTATGATTCAAGCTAACAGTTATCTGATGTTTTGTTTTATTCAGTGTCTTCCATCATTTCCTTTCAGATATGTCTTTACTGGTATTTATACATTTGAGGCAACAGTCAAGGTGTTGTCTCGAGGTTTCTGTGTTGGATCTTTTACATTCCTTCGAGATCCATGGAACTGGCTGGATTTCATGGTGATCAGTATGGCGTAAGTATCGGAACACACTTGCGTCTGTGTGATGTAAGTTTGCAGACAACATTATATATTGTGTCATGTCATCATTGTATTAGTAGCATAAGGTTGTTAAACCATGCCCACATAAAACATGCCTGTCTCTTTGCCTCCTGCTTCATCCTTATTTATAAATAAAGATTTCATACTTTTCTGTTGGTTCCTGTTGAAAACCATACAGAGATTTAAACAGGCTTATGCTTATCCCCAGATACGTCACTGAGTTTGTTGACCTCGGCAACGTGTCAGCCCTCAGGACATTTCGTGTACTTCGAGCCCTTAAAACAATTACTGTAATTCCAGGTACTTTTCTTTTATTTGTTTGCACTGCATTGTTATCTTTTATTGTAGTTGTAAGAAAAAAGCAGACTGGGTGTGTAAGTATGACTGCACAATGTTGCAAAGAATACAGTATTTTACCTCAATATGTGTGACAAGGAGTGTCTTTTGTTTTGTCAGGTTTGAAAACCATTGTGGCCGCATTAATCCAGTCAGTGAAGAAGATGGTGGATGTCATGATTCTGACTGTCTTTGCCCTTGCCGTGTTTGCTCTCGTTGGCCTTCAGCTTTTTATGGGAAATTTGCGGCAGAAATGTGTGCGGTGGCCCATCCCATCAACGAATGAAACGGCTTATGAATTCTTTAATGACACATTCACATTGACTGACACTTATGATGTTAATGACACCGCCTATTACAACAGCACTTTCAATTTCATGGAATATATTGAAAACACAGGTATGTTTAAAACATTCAGTATGATTATTTCTTATATTTCTCCTTTCCCCTGGAGTGGACTTAACTTTGTGTCTTTTCTTATTTTATCATAGACAATCAATATTTCTTGGACGGCAGCAAAGATGCTCTTCTCTGTGGAAACAGCTCTGATGCTGGGTATGTTGCTGGACAAAATTATTGTATTTGTGCAATTTTTTTAAAAACCTCACTATTGGTTAAAAAAAGTTTTCTTGCTGTGTAAATTGTAAATACAGACTATGATGATTTGCAAAGCACTGAAAAATAAGTAGAAGTCAAAAAAATGAGAAATTTTGTCTCTTGAAAATGAGATTTTGAATTTGATGGCAGGCAAACATTTTGAATATCATAATATCATTTATAATATCAGTAAGAGATTCTGAAAACAACTGGAGGAGCATTTGACCTTCTATGAATCTTTTTATGACATTATACACCTTAAATGGTAGGGTCTTCACAATTTTAAATTGAGGAATATTTTTCTGAAATTGTTTTAGATGCAGATTGCTGAGCCTCTGCCAATCTTTACATCTGAGAGACTCTGCTTCTCTAAAATGTTCCATTTCTACTCAGTCATGTTACTGATGTGTTACCAGTTAACCTAATTAGTTGTCAAATGCCCCTCCAGTTGTTTTGGACTTGTGGCAGTTACTTTTCCAGCCTTTTGTTGCCCTTGCTCCAACTTTATTGAGATGTGTTGCTGCCATCAAATTCAAAGGCTAAAAATTTTTACCATAAAATGGTAAAATGTCCCCATTTCAACATCTGCTATGTTGTTTATGTTCTACTGGGAATGAAATATACAGTATGTTTATGAGATCAGCAAATCACTGCATGCTGTTTTATTTACTTTTTTGGAATTGGAGTTGTATTTACATTTTACACACTGACCCACCTTTGTTGGAAACAACTATATAAATAAATGTGAGAGCAAACATAGCAAGCTGATTCTTCTTCCTTGTTGATAGAAAGTGCCCTGGAGGGTATACATGCATGAAGGCTGGAAGGAACCCTAACTTTGGTTACACCAGCTTTGACTCGTTTGGTTGGGCCTTTCTTGCGCTCTTCAGACTCATGACTCAGGACTTTTGGGAGAACCTTTTCCAGCTGGTTGGCACCTCTTTAATTTCTTACAAATCAATTTCATGGTGTGCAAAAATATTTTACTTTATGATGAATGTATTTAAAACTTTGTCCTTAGTTCTCGTAGCTTCTTTTTTATGTCACACACAGATCCTACGGGCAGCTGGTAAGACGTACATGCTGTTCTTTGTGGTGGTTATCTTCCTGGGATCCTTCTACCTCATCAACCTCATTCTAGCTGTGGTAGCCATGGCTTATGATGAACAGAATCAGGCAACTCAGCAAGAGGCTAGAGAGAAAGAAGAGGAGTTCCAGCGGTTACTAGAGCAACTAAGGAATCAAGAACCGGTATCTATCACATTACTGTGTAAAAACTTTGACAACAGTTTACCAAGTCCACTAAAATGTAAATCAACCATTTCAGGCCCAGAATCTAGGGAGCCGTGTAACTCTAAACAGCAAGAAGTCTGTCAGTCACCATACACCATCTAACTTAGCAGATGACGAGCAGAGCCTTGAGGAGTGTGAAACGATCAAGGACTGCAATGCTGTTCCCCGTCTCCTCGTCAGAGCGCCTACCATGGTCCAGGTTCGTCCATCGCCCTGTAATATTGTGGGAAAAAAATGAATTGTTGTGTGTCTGTTCTGGGGTTCCACCTAAGCTTGCAACTTGCTAGTTTTTAAAGCAAATGATGGGTTTTTTTTACAGTCTGTGGAAGAAGTAGTCAAAGAGAAGTCGTTAGGCTCTGTTCACAGCATGCTTCATGTGGGTCAATCAGGCCTAGCGCGGAGGACTGCTAGTGCTATGACTGTCCTCACCTCTGCAGCTATGGAAGGTACAGTATTAATGTTACAGCTGTTTTATATACTTACGTTACATCAAATGTTTCCAGCAAGGTTCAAATTAGAGGATTCTGATTCTGAACTGCAAATAACAGCATGTTTCATTTTGTCTTCTGTTAATTGCATTACATACCCTCTCCAGGAAACATGACAAACCAAACAGAGACCAACAGGTGTAAATCATAAAATGACACAGAATTATACTCATACAGTAGTTTTGTAGTCAGACTCCTTAACCTAATAATAGTTATTTGCATTTCATTTTACAACCCAAGCCATAGGGAGTTAAATTATGGGTACATTTCATTGTGTAGTTTACTATGATGTGAAACCAGCGGCTTAAACCATCAGTCTAAGCTGTATGGTGATTTTTTTCCCCCCAATTTTACCCACAAGTTGCAGTTGGTCAGTGTCTGTACCAGTCAATACTAGATGGGGACAACGTGGCTAGTTGGCACAGAAATCTGTTAGTGTGTTAGGGGTAAAGACTCAAATCAGCAAGTGTGTGAAGGGAACAGAGTCGTACAGACCTGAGTCGCAGGAAGTCAAATGTTTGACTTTTTAGAGCCAACTCTGGACACATAGTCAGTCGTCTGTACTGATCTCAGAGCAGATACAGCAGCTGTTCATGCGTTCAACAGTCATTGAGAGTCTGATGCATTCCGTTGGCTTGACAAATTGTGTACTCTATAATCCCTCATCAGGTGCAGTCGTTGTACTCCCAAGTCTTTTCAAAATCAGTATCAAGGGTGAAAGCTGTGTCGTATGCACCCAGCTTTACCACTCAGCATGTCAACTCATCTGAAGTGGAAATTAGCATTAAACATTAAGTCTGTTAATGTTACACGTGGCTATTTCATTAGAAACAAATGACATGAATACATGTCTTTATTGTGAATAAATGTGTAATACATTACGTTGATCACCTCTGAACAGATTTTCATCTCTAGTGATCCTGTTTCACTTCACAACATACATATTGCTGCTCTTTTGATTGAGAAACACCTAGGACTGGAAATTACATACTTTTTGCTTTACTACACAGAAAATAAACACTCAATTGTGATGTCATGTCTGTTCAGGCTACTTCTGAGTTTTAAATGTGGGGTGTGAGTTCTTAGCTAGGCAATGTAAAAATAAACAAGGCTTAGTTGCAGGTTTATAGCTGCAATGCTCTAATTTGAGCTGTAATTGCTTTGATTACCAAGCACTTAATAATATCATGGGCTTGGTTATTCAGGGCCAACACAGTAGCATTGTCTTGAGCTTGCTGCAGTTTGGTTAATCATTCCTGTCAGCATTCAGTGTCATGCCCTCATGGTGCTAAGCTTGGGCTATTTCAGCAAGTAAGACCTGGCAAAGCGGGACATGATTTATTATGGCACTCATCATTGCATTCTGTTAGCTTAATCATCTGTATACCATGTATATACAACTGGCCAACCTGGAAAGTGTATTCTCTAGGATTATTTAAATGATAATGACTTGCACAAAACTTCTTTATGGATTACTGATCCCTGCTCTCACCTCTTTCTGCCTGTTTTTGTCTAGAGTTGGAGGACGCTCAGAGGCCATGCCCACCTGGCTGGTATAAATTTGCTGATATCTTCCTGAAGTGGAACTGCTGTGCACAGTGGGTGGTCTTTAAGCACTGGGTGCACTTTGTGGTGATGGACCCTTTTGTCGACCTGGCCATTACAATCTGCATTGTGCTCAACACACTCTTCATGGCAATGGAGCACTATCCCATGACCTCAGAGTTTGAGTACATGCTTTCAGTGGGAAACTTGGTAAATTACAAGTTTGTAGTATGTTTCAACTCATTGTGTTTGATTTTATCAGTGTTTTTTTTAAAAAAAAAAATTTATACTCCTTCAGGTTTTCACTGGAATTTTCACAGCAGAAATGGTCTTTAAGCTCATTGCCATGGATCCTTACTACTACTTTCAAGTAGGATGGAACATTTTTGACAGCATCATTGTCAGTCTGAGTCTGGTGGAGTTAGGTCTGGCCAATGTCCAGGGCCTATCTGTCCTCAGGTCATTTCGTCTGGTAATATATGATAATCACATTTTCGATTTATTTAACTCACTAATTATACTTTCTACATCGTATATTCTGTTTCTTGGTTAATTCTTTTGTGCACTTGTTTCTTTCCTGTGTTGGAGGCAGCTTCGTGTCTTCAAACTGGCCAAATCCTGGCCCACACTCAACATGCTGATCAAGATTATTGGCAACTCAGTAGGAGCTTTAGGAAATCTGACTTTGGTGCTGGCCATCATTGTCTTCATCTTCGCTGTGGTGGGCATGCAGCTCTTTGGCAAAAACTACAAGGACTGTGTCTGTAAGATCTCCTCAGACTGTGAGCTGCCTCGATGGCACATGAACGACTTCTTCCACTCTTTCCTCATCGTGTTCCGCATCCTTTGTGGGGAGTGGATTGAAACCATGTGGGACTGCATGGAAGTGTCCGGAGCTGCCATGTGCTTAATTGTCTTCATGATGGTCATGGTCATCGGAAATCTGGTGGTGAGTCTACGACTAATGGTTCTACTCCCAAGAACAGAGAACCTCCTGAAGGAAACAGCTGACACAAAAGTCACTCCCTCATAATGAATGTGTAATATATAAGGCTATTTCGCCCACTAAAAGTAGAAAACATAATGAAGGAATATTTTTAAAAGTTCATTACATAAGGTTTCACACGTGCTTCTAAGCTAAGGGTAGATAGTGTTGAACACTATTTCTGTAGTGGAGTGAAAGAAAAGCACTGAACAACCTGAATATTTTCATAGAAAACAGAGTGATATTCATAGTGTACACACTGCTATTGTTTGAATTAAATAAAGTTATTATTGTGGACATACAAAGCTAACTAAGACAGTTGTTTTCTTAGAAATAAGCACACCATCCCCTAACTCCCACAAGAGTATAAGAAAATCTTACATAATTAATCTTTAAAGGTTCAATATGCAAATGTATTAGGATGTAAGATAAGAAACCAAATATAATAGTATTATATGTCTCCATAAGTCTATAATTGCTTGAAAATAAATTTTGGTGGCTTAAGGAGAAGGTTGACGTGACCTCAAAAAACATTTTTGTCCATAACTGGCAGCAAATGGAAGAACTGCTATATTACACTGCGAGGGCATGGGCACCTCTGATTGAACTGTGCCTGTGGTTCTTGGCCATCCAACGGGGAGGGTAAGACCGAGGGTATTCTGTTAATTAGAATCTGCAACCTCACTACTACCACCAGCTGAACCTTTAATGGTTATTTCACTGACCACATAAGCTACAACATATTTACTCTGACCAACTGTTGTTGCAGCCCTGCACTGAACTGGCGACTCATGCAGGGAGTACCCAGCCTTCGCCCCATGTTAGCTGGGATAGTCTCCAGCATCATACCCGACCCTTGCGAGGATTAAGGGGTAGAAAATAGATGAATGGATGGAACTGTTGTTGCTGTAAAGCTGGCAAACAGATTCTTAAAGTCTCTGTAAATGTAACAGTTATCTTACTATAATGCCAAGGGATTTATGCTTTAGCTTACACATGCCAGCAAAGGTACACAGCAAAGGTAAACATAGTTAATTTACATTTAGCTCTAGCAATCCTTAAGTGAGGAGTCCTGAGTGTGTCAAACAACTGATAAAATGATATTTGACCATGCCTGACAGAACAAGCAGATGCAAATGATCACACATATTGAATAACAAGAGTGAAAACCATTTCCTGTCAGGTTATTCATAGAAATGGAAAGGAAATGGCTCATTGTCAAGTGCTGACAAAGTATTGCACTGCAGTGTGCCAAAATTATCAAGGCTTTTTAGCAGTTCACACTACAGCTCAAAGCCTTCCGCCATATGCTCTCACACACATGCACACTATTCGTAATGACATAAAGCCAAATAGTATACTTAATACGCGTCATAGAACAGGGGGTTCTATTTAAATCAAATGACTTGACCAACCAAACAGTGGTTTTGACCTTGAGTAAGTGCTAAGATCCGGCTCAAGTGAGCACACTGCCACAGAGGTAACAAACACAGACAGCTGAGCGAGCAGAGAGCAGGTGGTAAGAAACTCACTGACAGAGAAAAGTCCAAAGGCTGCGAAAACCCAATACAGTAATAACTGAAGTAATGTGTAGTTGAAGTTTAATATAATAAAGACACACTAGAGAAGTGAAGTTCAACTAATTGGTTGATCATACCTATAAGGACATCCATTAAGACATTTGGCGTATGTATTTATGTACATTTTTGTTTTAAAAAAAAAGATTCTAAACAGAAATATCCTTCAAGAACTGCAAAATTACATGTGATAAATTTCCATTAAATTCCATTAAAAGTTAAGATGAAAAACACTCAAGTGTAAATGTCTCATACGTATCATTTTAACTGCTGAGGGAGAAGCTATACTGGATTACGGATGGTAAGAATAAACTCACTGATAATGCATTTTTTAATATATATGATATATTTTTCATATCGTGTTTCTTCTTCTTTCCTGCTGAGAGAGTGTTTTGTTTTGTCAGCTCATCTATATCACTCAGCCCTCTTACTGATTCACAGCTCTTACATTGGAACGCAACAGATCAGTCTGCGTCTGCACCATGTAACCATGATCTCCCGCTAAACCTGGGAAACAAGAACCGAGAAACTGACTAACAAGTTTTAGAAACTAAAGATAGCGATGTCTTCAACAGCAGGCACATAACATAATATTTACTGATGCGCTGTCACAGGACTGACTTGACATGTGATGTGTATTTGAGATCCTCCAGACATGAGGCTATGTACCGTATGTTTGGAGCTTGACCACCAGCAACATACACATTATGTAGGTGTTAGAATGTGCCAATTGATAGTGAAAAACCTGATGGAGGGTTAAAAACTAAAATTTGAAAATTTATTTCCTGCAATTTTATATTATTTGAAAATTCACCAGCACATCAGCTGCAGCAGTTATTCTGATTTGAACCACGTTAAATAATTATTAACACAAGTACACAGAAATACAATGCGAGCCGGATGAGGCTAACCAGTTAGTTTAAGACTCGTAAGAGTACAGTAATTTCCAAATGGATTTTTTCAGACATTACAGTATTTCAGTAAACACCCTGAAAATCAACCAGACTTACTGTATTTCTGTGAATTTTAATCCTATCACTATGAAATATAGACATAGAATTGAGTTACTGGTGCTGCACAACGTTACATCTGAAATATTCAGTGACTTGTTCACAGATAACCTGACTTTTGTAATATAAATAACAGAGACACTAGAACTACTTTAATAATTGTTTGGTCTATTTGTTTAAATCTGTCATATATTTTGGTGATAAGTGGTTGCTTGTCAGCACATAGTTGTTTTTAGATACATTCATGGTGCATCCGTCGTTCCATATTTTGCATAAAATGCAATATCTCAAGAACGTTTTCTCACAATCATGCACAATTGACACAAATAAGTTTAAATTTAGATACAAGGATGAACAGTATGAACTGAATACTTAGTGACCAACAGTCAGTTGCTGTGATCCCGTGTCTGTCCAACCTTTTCAACATGACGTCTTACAGTACGTACGTACACTACAAATGAGCGGATTAGATTTTAGTGGTAGTGATAAGTTCAAGGTTGCTGCAGCTTCACAAAATACAATTCTACCATAACTGCTGGGCATGAGCAGACTATGATACATGAATAGCAGGCACATCTCATTGACCTTATGTTAATTTACACGTTTTATACTGAGGGGGGCATTTTGAGTATTTTTTCAATATTAATTAGGCGTGTTCCCTTCAGTGTGGCCTTCATTCACCTACTGATTGTTAAAGATACTTAAAATGTAAAATATTTCATATACTGTAATTGAATTCTTGAAAATTATGTGTTAACACAATTTCCTTCGGGATCAATAAATTATTCTGATTCTGATTCTGATTCTGATTATCCCCCTTGGTAATTTTTTATATTCAATGAAGACCACGAAAAAAACACCAATGCAAGATCCATTTTATAAGGCAATATTTAACATATTTTAATAAACTGAACTGAGGAAGATTCTCTCGTGTGTCTTTGTTACATTTCTGATTGTCTGAATTCCTCTTTGACATTCTTTTGCTCAGGTGTTGAACCTCTTTCTGGCCTTGCTGCTCAGCTCATTCAGTGGAGATAATCTTGCTCCAGGAGATGATGATGGAGAGATGAACAACCTCCAGATCGCCATCGGCAGGATTAAACGTGGCTTCAATTGGCTAAAGGGGTTCATCATTCGAACTATTCTGCATATACTGGGTAGACAACCCAAGGAACCTGAGGAGGATCAGGCAGATGACACAGACCCTAAAATGGAAAGCATTGAAATGAATCACTTGGACACTGGTCAAACTTTTAAAGTGGCAGACGGGATCACTAACTATACAGTAGAAGCCCAGCCTAGTGGACTTATGGTAGATGGAGAACTCAGTCTTACTGTGCCCATCGCTCAGGTAGAGTCAGACTTTGAAAATCTGGATGAAGATGAAGATGATATTGACGATTTGGATCCTGATGCCCCAGAGATATCTGATGAAAAAAATAACCAGCAGTCTATGGTAATGAAATCAGTCACATAAATATATAATTAAGTAGGTGTCTCAATTTGACATTCAGTGAGGTCAATTTTCTTTTCATCTGCTTTCTCAGGAAGGATCACGAAGTGGATCTAGCATGCCTGGAGATGATAAAGTGAGTAAGTCTAAACAGCGGAAACTTGTCTTTAGTACGTCATGATGTCTGAGGACAAGCCTATTTAACGTTGGAAATCTTTGTAGCAACCATATTGCATGTGGGATTTGGTAAATAAATGGGAAAAAAACATGCTTCTTTTGTGATTTTTGACCAGCTGATGGATGCTCTAAATGATGGGGATTCGTCAGTGTGCAGCACGGTAGATTATCAGCCGCCACAGCCTGAAGAAGTGGAGGAGGAAGAGGAGGAGCCTGAGCCGGTGGAACCAGAGGCCTGCTTCACAGACTGTATGACAACAACACAAAAACAAATCAAATAACACGGGCTAGTTAGTGTTGTGGTAACTACATGTATTCTTTTAAACAGCATCAAAAGATTGAACACAACTATGCCACCTGCACATAAACATGTCTTGACTGGAAGACAGAACTTTGCAAAGCTGCACTGACATTCACATGTGTGCTTACATTCTTGCAACTCAGAGTGTATGCACTCTCAGTTTGTGGCGTTCACAAGTAAAAATGTAAGCTTTGCTGACATGGCATCAAA
This sequence comes from Pseudamia nigra, assembly GCA_029823295.1. Taxonomy (NCBI): domain Eukaryota; kingdom Metazoa; phylum Chordata; class Actinopteri; order Kurtiformes; family Apogonidae; genus Pseudamia; species Pseudamia nigra. The sequence goes on along the minus strand of JAQQAE010000077.1, from coordinate 25,328 downwards.
TAAGTAGCATTAACATACACCACCCAAAGGCCAAACGAGGGTGGCAAAAGTCGTCAATTATTCTTGCAAGTCGCAACTTTCTCTCATTTGTATTTCTTTAAATAAATCAGAGATCTTTCTATTCCAGTAGAATATGTCTAGTCAGTTTTACATGCATTTAGTTAGATAATCAATTATAAAAGTATTTTATAATTGATAGGATAAACATTTTAGTTCAATTCAAATATGAAAGAACTTTAAATGAACGCCGAATATTACTAAACAACCACAAAATACAGTATATTAACCTGAAAATGAAACTAATAATGTAGTGTAGTCCACTACTCCCAGAACTCAAAGTAGTGCACTTGCAGGCAATGAAGCAGAATTGGCTCTAATTAAATATCTTTGAATCCAGGTGTTACAGCATGACTGTACATGGCCTCTGTCTTTCTTTCTCTTTGTCCTTCAATCTCTCTCTGTCTCTCTGTACTTGTTTCCATGTTACATATGTTTTGTCACTAACTTTGTGTCGTCCTGTAGTTCTCTGCTTCCTCGCCCTCTGTTCTCTCTCCTTCATACAGGTCTCTAAATGCCCCTGATGTGTGTTTGCTGATTAGAAACAGTCCTGTCCACTGCCTGTGTTGCTTGTTGTTCTATCTCTAGTCCTGTCTCTTGTCCCTCCTCTGTCCACTAACTTCGACTGCTTGAGGCAGATGGCCGTCTGCCCAGAACCACTGATTTTACTCAAGGTTTTTCTCTTCTGTCAAAGGAAGTTTTTCCTCCCCCGTCACCGTTGGCTTGCTCTCAGACATGCTGTTAGGTTAGCTCTCCATATAGTTGTGAGGTTTCAGTCTTGAATTGTGAAGCACCTAGAGATAATCTTGGATTATGATTGGCGCTATATACAAATACAATTCAATTGAATTATGCAGTGTACATTCAACTAAAAACTGATCAAATTAAAATGTGTGGCTTTCCTCAGATTGTGTGAATCGTTGGCCATGTCTCACTGTCGACATCACCCAAGGCAAAGGCAAAAGCTGGTGGAACCTCCGGAGGACTTGCTTCACTATTGTGGAACATGACTGGTTTGAAACTTTCATAATCTTTATGATCCTCCTCAGCAGTGGAGCACTGGTAGGTATTACTATTCATGCAACAAGGTTAGAAATAATTAACATTATGTGAAGTTCTTAAGACATACTTCTAAGCACTGACTGTCTTCTTCACAGGCCTTTGAAGACATAAACATAGAAAGGCGTCGGACAATCAAAATTATACTTGAGTATGCTGACAAAGTCTTCACCTACATCTTTGTCATTGAAATGCTCCTGAAGTGGGTGGCGTATGGCTTCAAGACCTACTTCACAAATGCTTGGTGTTGGTTAGACTTTTTCATTGTTGATGTAAGTTTTCAGTATTTTGTTTTAATGCCAGCTACAGTATGTCTGTTTGTTTCACAGAGAAGACAGTGTTTATGCTTTTTTACATTAGTCATTAGAATCAGGAAATTAAATCCATAGTAACACTTGAAGACAAAATGTTTTGATTCTGCCACAGGTTTCCCTGATTAGTTTAGCTGCCAACTGGTTGGGCTACTCTGACCTTGGACCAATCAAATCCCTCCGAACCCTCAGGGCACTCAGACCTCTTCGAGCACTGTCCAGATTTGAGGGGATGAGGGTGAGTTATTGGTTGCATTTTATGTGCATATTTTGCTGCTTTGCAACAATGTTTGGGTTACATGCATGACAGATTATGGCTGACATGAAGCCTATGATGTTAAATTTATACTAATTTGACTGGCTTTCTTTGTCATGAGTGCATGCTTACACAAGGGATGCTGTTACGTAGTAGACTGAGGTAAGATTTCTGAATGGGCATGGTTTGGAATTTATTGGTCATATTGATAAAATACATTTAGTTTTTCACATACTTCCCTGTTTGTAACACAGTTTTCTTGGTTGGCAGGTGGTGGTGAATGCTCTTGTTGGAGCGATTCCCTCCATCTTCAATGTGCTGCTGGTGTGTCTGATCTTCTGGCTCATCTTTAGCATCATGGGAGTCAATCTGTTTGCTGGGAAGTTCTACCGCTGCATTAACACCACCACAGAGGAGCTTTTCCCCATGAGTGAGGTCAACAACAGGAGCGAATGCATGGCCATTCAAGAAGCCACACAGGAAGCTCGCTGGATCAATGTCAAAGTCAACTATGACAATGTTGGAAGTGGATACCTGTCCCTGCTTCAAGTGGTGAGGCGTGTTGGATTCCTCAGATATGCTTCAAACATGGTGAAAAAAAGTAATCTGTGAAAAAATTCAAGGTTATGTAAGGAACAATGCTGTGTATCTACAGGCAACTTTTAAAGGTTGGATGGACATCATGTATGCTGCTGTTGACTCCAGAGAGGTACTTAATTTTTTAAAACTGCATTTTATATTAGTTTTATTTACTTGCACGAGGTGTAAATGCATGGTAATAAATGCGGTTATTGATGCTTTTCTGTTGACAGATTTTGTGTTAGGACGTCTTTGAATGTGTGGTTGGGTTTTGGTTTTTTACAAAATGACATTTATAAACAATATAAACACTTACATGCTATTGTTGGGAAAATTTGTGAGATATTTATACAGATACCTGGAGAACATTAAATGGCTATGTTGTTAGTCAGCTGTTATCATTAGCAAACTGCATGTCTAGTGACTCAGTTGATTTCAACTGCCTTTTTTGTATAAATGTCCCGCTTCAGCAGCAGCAACAGTGTATAAAATTATCTATGGTCAGTTTAGAAATAGTCGATTTTTGTCAACAAGTTACTCTTTCGCAACAAGGTTGTGCATTCATATATGATGCAAAATCTTTTATTTAATTTTTAGATTGAAGAGCAACCTTCTTATGAGATCAACCTTTACATGTACATCTATTTTGTCATCTTCATCATCTTTGGCTCCTTCTTCACACTCAACCTCTTCATTGGTGTAATTATTGACAACTTCAATCAACAAAAGAAAAAGATAAGTGTCATATCTTTTGATCATAATTGCAGGGTGTAAATTTAGAATTTTGACATTGACTTTAAACACCTATAATAATCATTCTATTGTATTTTCACTTTGGAGACAAAGACATCTTCATGACTGAGGAACAAAAAAAATACTACGAAGCCATGAAGAAACTCGGCTCCAAGAAGCCACAGAAGCCAATTCCACGTCCAACGGTATCTTTTAATAATTATGTATATGTACAATTATGTATATTTATGACTGCATGCACATCTTAGTAAATTATAAGTTGTATCACTTGTTGAATTATAACATCATTTGGGAAGGATTCAAAACAAGTTTTAACTCCATCATTGATATATTTTACACATACTTTATACATATGTAAATGTATAAAGAGGTTAGTGAAACTGCTGACATCCGCTCAGCATGCATGCTATAACAGCCTTGTCATCAGTGAGTGCTGGTGAGAACAGGTCACATGACTTAACTGGATTTGTATTTCTGTCCCTGTTACCTCTCTGTAACCTGGACCTGAAGAACCCAATCCAAGGCATGGTGTTTGACTTCATCAGTCAGCAGTTCTTTGATATTTTTATCATGGTGCTCATCTGCCTCAACATGGTGACCATGATGGTGGAGACAGATAACCAGAGTCCAGAGAAGGAGGATTTCCTCTTTAAAGTTAACGTCGCTTTCATTATCGTCTTCACTGGAGAGTGTGTCTTGAAGCTCATTGCCTTGCGACAGTACTTCTTCACCAACGGATGGAACATTTTTGATTTTATTGTGGTCATCTTGTCTATAGCTGGTGGGTACCATCAACAGCTGGAGCATACTTGCAAAATGACAAGTTTCCTCAAACACACGATAAATATCTCGTCTCTAACTGAGGTGTGTTTCCTGTTGTTTCAGGTACAATGCTGTCAGACCTCATCGAGAAGTACTTTGTGTCACCCACTCTGTTTAGAGTGATCCGCCTGGCCAGAATCGGCAGGATTCTGCGTCTCATTAAAGGAGCTAAGGGTATTCGGACGCTTCTGTTTGCTCTGATGATGTCACTTCCTGCCTTATTCAACATTGGTCTTCTCCTCTTCCTCATCATGTTCATCTTTTCAATTTTTGGCATGTCCAACTTTGCCTATGTCAAAAAGGAGGCTGGAATCGATGACATTTTTAATTTTGAGACATTTGGTGGCAGCATCATCTGCTTGTTTCAGATTACAACATCAGCAGGCTGGGATGGGCTTTTACTACCAATGCTGAATCGGGAACCGCCAGACTGTGATCCCAATTTCGAGAACCCAGGCACTGATGTAAAAGGTAACTGTGGAAACCCGGGAATGGGTATGATGTTCTTCTGTGGCTACATCATCATCTCATTTTTAGTCGTTGTCAACATGTATATTGCCATCATCTTGGAGAACTTCAATGTGGCCCAGGAAGAGAGTGGTGATGCACTCTGTGAGGAAGATTTTGAGATGTTCAATGAGACATGGGAGAAGTTTGATATTGATGGAACTCAGTTCATTGATTACAGCCAACTCTCAGATTTTTGTGATGCCCTGCAGGAGCCTCTGAGGGTGGCTAAACCCAATCGGCTCCGTTTGATTGAAATGGATCTGCCCCTTGTCATTGGGGACCGGATTCACTGTTTGGATGTTTTGCTTGCTGTCACACAGATGGTCTTGGGGGACACAATAGAGATGGCAGCAATGCGTGAGAGCATTGAGGCAAAGTTCATCCTGAACAACCCCACCACAGACTCTTCACCAATTACTACGACTGTCCGACACAAAGAAGAGCAAAGAGCTGCTACAGTCATTCAGAGGGCTTACCGAGTGCACTTACTAAAACGCTGCATGCACCACGCTGCTTTTATGCGCCGCTCCACAAGAATAGACAGGAACGACGAAGATAAAGACCCGCCAGAAAAAGAGGGGCTGCTTGCCCGAAAGATGGGTGTGCTCTATGGGAGCAATGCGGACCTCGCAGAGGAGATGGAGCAGGCTGCTTTGCAAACTTTAGCAACTCAAGAGCCTCCCAATCCTGAGACCGTTTCAACTTACTCAGAAGCTGAGTGTATGCCAGAACCCACTGAGCCTAATCTCATAGTTGTACCTGTGGAAATTACTAATGAAGTTTTATTACATTCTGCCCCTAACCGACCCCTCTTTTTCCTCCAGGAAAATTTAAGAGAGTCCATTGTATAACAAAGAGCAGTGGACAGATGTGAACTCTTTTTCACCAGTCAGGATAGTAATCTTGGCTGTTGATGCGAAGTGTGACTAATGTAGTTGACACGTCATTACACAAAGATATTATGGTGTTGTTAATGGATATTAAAATAGCAACTTAGATTATAAGAACTTAAAAATATTCCTGTTTTGTCATGCTGACTTTTAAATAAAAAAAAAAAACTTGAGTACACCAGTTACCATAGAAACACCATATAATGATAGCACCATTACCGCCAACTGTATTGATAAATCTAAATTTTAATTGCAGTGTTATGTTGACACTGTAGTGAAGAAATATCACACTTACTACCTTCATTTGGACCAGAAAATGAATTCTTGGCTATTGCTAAAAAGCAAAGTCATGCACATGAGTTTTAAGCCAAAGAGCAACTTGAATGTAGCATGACAAAACCTGAATTATCTTTTCAGAGGACTTTAATCTCAGTTCATTTCAGGTGTCACTGTGTGACAGCTGAAAATAAGCCGAGAACATCACCTGACTGTTGTCCTTGTACACTTGCAGTTAAAGGTGCATTGTGTGGGATTTAGCACCAACTAGTGGTGAGTCTAGGACTGTAGCCACTTCAAGTGTCTAAAGGACCTATGATGGCCTGTAAAAACATGGAATGTCCTCCTTAGTGTTTGTTTGTCCATCCCGGGCTACTGTAGAAGCATTTCAGACTCTATAGATAGGGACACACTACCTCGGATACATACTTTATATGCTCCACATCAATTTTTATTTTCAGGTGATTATACCCTGATGAAAACATAATTATGTAATTTTTGTTTCATTTCTGTAAATAGATACCTTAAATCCTACACAGTGCATTTTTAAAGGCTGTGAAAAATCAACTGTTTTTGCTTTCTCTACTCTAATATGAATGCAGGAGTGGTATCCATCACAGAGCATTTTCCGATTCCTGCTAATATTATGTTTCTTCATGTGGAAGCTTGTCGTTGTGACTGGTCCACATACAAATTCAGTCTCATTAGACACTAAAGCACAATTCTTTTGACATCGATTTTGTAAATATGTAAATGGATAAATGTTGAGATCAGATTTATCACAGTCTACCAGTAAAATGTGATCTCTGCAAATCTCTGTAAACATTAGCGACACTGGCGAGCTAATGCAGTAAACATCTGCCCCTTGATAGATGGAGTAACACGCTGACTGACTGACCAGTGAATTCAGAAAGGCCCACTTTGTATTGCACTATTTATACCCCTTCCAGGTCCAGTTAGAACCAGATGACCGCTAAGACTGAAAGACCTTCCTGTTTTCTATGATAATTTCATCAGCATGTTTAATAACTTTATGTTGGTCTTTTTTGGCCTTCCCTAAGATGAATTCAAAACTCCAATTATGCACAAATGTAATTGGTGGGTTTTCATTTCATTAAGGTGCATCTGCTACACTTTGAAATGATGTGTACGTTAACATGGTTCTGTATTAAAACTCCCCCCTTGTTCGAGTGCCATCTATATTTAATTAATATTTTCAAATTAAAATAATTATAGCAATATTTCTACTTTAATTCATTCATGTAAGATCAGGTTACATCTAATTTTAATTAAATCCATGACTCTGTCACGCCTAAAAATTGAGATATAATCTTTCCAGGAGGAGAAAAATATCTATTCATTATGAAAATTTTATTCCCAATGAATTTATGTATAAGGCTGCTTCACTTACCGTCTTAACTGATTTAAAAATGTCTTACTCTTAATATAAGAACATGATTGACATAAGCACTTTCACAGTTTTCTACATAGTTTTTTAAAGTGTATGTTAGAGTATAGAAGAAGACCTTGTTTATGTATTCAGCGCTGGTTGAACATCAGTCCTAGGGGAGAAAGGTCATTCAGGTTTTCCTCTACGAGGGGTCTCTTTGTCTTATATCCTGCTGCCGCAGCTTGGCAGTTATTCCTGTCAGAAAGTCTGTAATGTGACCTGCAGCAGTCCTACTTGAGATTGACACACTGTAAAACCATTGGAAAAGAAGTTTTTCTTATGGTTCAGTGAACATTAGGATGGAGCCCCTGAAGATCATACGGTGATTTATTTTTATATTGTGCAAACAGATTTTTGTAATGTAACTATTATTAACCTATGAATTCATACATGGCTCTAAGGTAAATAAGGACTTAAGATGCACACAGGCACCATATAATGGAGAAAATTCAACTAAGTTGTATTTTCACCTTGGAATATCATAAAATAGAAATTCAGCTCTAGCGCATATATGCAGGATGTAAGGAGAACGCCACAGAGATTGTCAAGGTTTTTGATTTGAACCAGGTCTGATTAAAAAAAGACGTGTATTGTCAGAGGTTTTTTTGTTTCGTCTTTTACATTTTCACACATAATAACGGTGTTTAAATAATTCTGAGGCTCTGTAAGATATTATGTCTAGTGGTTTGTGACCTGGACTTGTTTGATGTGGTCAAAAGATGGAAAAAAAAATCTCCTTTTTAAAATTTTCATCAGAATAATAAAGCATCCATATTTGCCTAAAGCACCCCAGGCCTTAACTGCATTAAGATGTTTTAAAAAACAGAGTATCTGTTGCTCAGATGCTAATTTAACATTGCCCTTAAATTAGAAGTTAACGCCGTTTGGCATTATTCCCCCTGAGCTAATATCTCTTTTGCACAAGATAAAAATAATTATTATTTGGACTTCACGGGCTCTGTGCATTAGTGTCCTCCTATGTTTACATTTCTGACGGAGGAAGAGCCACATGGGGAGTTTTACTGGTACACCCACAATCAGTGTTGCCTGTATATAAAGTTTTTTTTTTCCAGTTCTGTCCTTCTGTATGTATATTTATATTTTTGTTATTGTTAAATTCTACTGTACTGTTAGAATAAACACTACTCCTGGGGAAGAGTGAATTTATGTTGTCAGTGACTGCTGTGCGAAAACTGTATTTGTACGACATCTGGTGGTGAGTGAGGACACAACAATTCAGAGGTGGAAAATGCTGCACTGAAGTTAAAATGCCAATACTGTACGGCCATCACACTGTGCATGTGAATGAGCAGCAGAGGAGACTGGAGAGAAAGGAGGAAGAGTGTTGGACTGGAAAAACTGAGGACAAATGGAGAAGAAGAGACAGAGACATCCAACGGGTCTTCACTGACAGTTTATTTTACATTTATGAGCAGAGGCTTTCAGTTAACCTTAGTGGCTGCTTTGAATTAACAGTAAAATATCTCCAAAAAAAATTAGAACTATTCACCAAGATTGTCTGTAATGCTGCTCTGCATTTTTATGTGCATGAGGCAATAATTCAGTGTTAATATTACAATTATTTTATTTTTAAATACAGATGTTTTATATATACCATATATACATATAATTTGGCGTCAAAATATAGTGATGTTACAAACTCTGGCCTACAGATTCCTTCACGTAATAAACACAAGAGCAGAGACTCAATTTAAGGTTTAAAGGAAACATATTGTATCCCCTTTTAATAAGTTAATTTAATTGTCATGCATCCTTAAAATGTGTTTTTAAAATTCACCCCTACAAAGATCATTAATTCTCCCCTGACCATATACTGTGCTCCTGGGCCTGTATTCTTTAAGATTCCTAATGCAAAGAGTTGAACCAAGTGAAGAAATTCTAAGAGGATTTTCAGAATTATTGGTTTATGAATGGGGTAGATACTAGAAAAAAACTGATTTGAAAAGGATCTTGACCATTAAATTAGCTCCTGACAAGCTGCTGGAAGTAGTGAGGAGGACTTTCAAGCCACAGGATTTTCTTAAGCAGAGGAGAAAATGGAGGAAAACTCGAAGGATGAATTTAGTTGAATCTAGTTGAAGATGAATCTATTGGAAAACCTGCAGGACACCGGCTCTCGAGGCCTGGATTTGCATACCCCTGGTCTAGATATAAGTGCCCCGGTTTTAACCCATGTCAACAGGCTGTTTTAGTCTCTGTTGCTTTATGTCCAAATAAGATACTGTTGATGACACACTTTTCCTGTTGGTGCCACAGATACCTTGCACAGTATCCCAGGATGTTTTTATTGGGTCTACTGGGTCAGGTAGATCCTCGACCACTGACTGAAGATGATGATTAGTATAACTGTGATGTCATAAATGTCAAGAAATCCAAATGGCTTTTTTCAGCCCAGTCATCTGAAAAGGGGGCTATGCTGTCCTCTCCTTTAACTGAGCTTATTGATATTTTAACATTATTTTTAGACCCCAGACCTGTTTGAGAAGAAGGACATGAAACTTTATTTTTCATAATATGTTTCCTATAAAGGGTATAATGTCCTCAAAAAACTGCACCTTTTAATAAACCATGTGTGTAAAATCAACACTTTGTTTTAACCATGAAAAATAGAAAATGCATCTTGCTATATTTTATATTTTAAGAGCAAAAGACATAAAATACGTGGATTAATTTACACCAAACAAAATTTTGGAAAGATTATGGCAATATATCATATATATTTTTTTGTATTTTTTGGATGAAATATGAGATATGTTTGTCTGTTGCAGTACCCTCCTTGGAGAAGTTAACTTTTCAAGATTGCTTTTATAGTATATTTATGAATTAACAATTTATTCAGGTTTATACAGTTTATTAAGGTTGTTTTTCATTGGACAAAGTGTACGACATGTAACTTCAGCTGTCAGACAAATATTAGAAGTACCGGTAATACGTTGCTCAAAATGGAAAAAAAAACAAGAACACATACCTGATATTCAATCGTCATGCTCTCATAAGGATGAAGTTACTGACACTCATTTGAATGTATTTATATGTACAGTTACATGATTAAATGAAATACTATAAGACAGGTTAATTTACAATATATTAAGGTTGTGATCTGCTGGATTTACTTTGTATTTTACTTGGATTTACTGGTATTCTACTCAGTTCTACATTGTACTGCAGTACACAGTTCAGTACACAGCACTGCCTTTTACAAGAAAAAAGTAGGAGTATCTGAAGAACAATGTGCAAATTTCTGTGGTTGCACGGTATGGGTTATGAAGCCTACTGGTGATATTTCTGACAGAGAAGCACCAGCTGTTACTGATAATAAAATATGAAATGTTAGTATATTTTTACTTTAACATTTAGTAGCGTGTCCAAAATATGAGTCATTGTTCATTAACATAACTGTGCGAGATACAGTGTTTCCTGCCAATAGTTAATCTACTGCTTATAAAGAGAAATTCTCCTAACACCATTAATTAGTCAATTTCATGTTCTAGTAGTACATAGTAGTACGATAGTATTCAAGATCCCATACTGGGAAAATCTCTTTTTGGGAATTTATGGCTTATAGAGTGTGATGTAAATTAAAAACCATGAAAACACAAAGTTATTCGGCGCTGCCGCTCTTAAATAATCCTCACAATGAAATGAAAAGCAGGAAAAACAAGCTGTTTTGAATTTTTTATGATTTATGACATCACAAGTCATAACCAATTGTAGTCAAGCCAAAGTGCATTAATTCCACCCCTACTAAAATCTAAAATGTGACAAGTTAAAACCAACCATATTTAATCATATTTAAGCTAAGATAAACTCCACCAACATTCCTACTTAAAGAAAAACTGCATTATTCTGTGTTTGCAGTAAATTTGTGTCAGAATATGACACCTTGCAGTGACATAATAATATGAAATCGACACCCATGCAGAAGTCTATAATAGACTCACAAATGCAATACAGATTCATTCAATTAAAATATTGTACTGTATTAGTTAATTTATTTCAGTCAAAGGTATACAAAGGTAAATGTAGATCATTTCAATTAACACATACATACAGTATTAAACTCACTTACTTATAAACAAATTACACATTTGGCACATTAAGAATTTGATCTTAAACGTTGTCCAAAATAACTCCAAATGAAGTCTTTGTAAATCTGGATGCGTTCTCTATTCTAAAGTGAACTGTTTTTCATAGAAACCCTTGTTGTGAAGTTGGGATGTTGTGTAAAACATAAATAAAAATAACACAATGATTTACAAATCCTTTTCAACCTATAATCAACTGGATACATTACAAAGGCACTATATTTAATGTTCAAACAATAAACCCTATTGTTTTTGCAAATGTTCACTCATTTTGAATTTGCTGGCTGCAACATGTTCAAGAAGAGTTGGGTCAGGGGGCATGTTTACCACTGTGTTACATCACATTTCCTTTTAACAACACTCGGTAAGCATTTATTTGTCAGTTATTTGTCGGTTGATTATTATTATTATTAATTCTGTTTTTATGTACATTTTATGCAACATTCTGTCATATTCATGATTTGTCAGAAACACTTTAGCACAGGCATCAAATCACCAGTAACTAAAACAATAACCACTAACCTTAATAAAGAGTGGCGACATTACAACTACACATCCTAACAAGCAAGTAATTTATGACAAATATGTGTTCCCTGTTCTAAAATGTTCTAAAACCAGTTTGACACAAATTAACTAAATCGTACTCCCTTATACTAACCCTAATAAAGGGTCATTCCTCTACAAATACGCTTACCACTTACCAACTAAATGCTGCTAACTGGCTGTTAATATGAGTGTTTGACACGTGATTCATTTCTCGTTAAACATTTATTTAGCTTGCTCATACACTCTTGAAATGCCCATATTTCTTCTGCAATGTCCTTTATACGACACAATGGCCTTTACAATTTAACTAAACATAAGTTCACAATAAGTGAACACTCACACAGGCATGGTCAGAAACTGTTTGCCTCACTGGCTGCTTCCCTTTCACCCTTTTATACAAAGCACTTACAACAAATAATGCACAGTGGCTGGAGTATAAACAACACAAAATGGCTCCTACACTCTACATGGAGAAAAGTATTCGGACACCTCACCATTACACTAATAAGGACTGTAATGGCATTGAATTCAAACATGTATACACTATGTGGACAAAAATATTTGGACACCTCACTGATGCACATAAAGGAACGTGGACATTTAAACCCATAGTAATCTTTATTATGCCTTGCTTTCCCATCATTTTTGATCATTTCTGTTCATTGTGTTTATTACGTTGTTCGTTTTTTCATTATTTTGTATTCCGAGTCATTTTTGTTCCTTAATTTAGTGCATATGATTTGATAAGGATTGCTATAGATTTGGAAAAGGATGCCCACATTTCCAATCCGCCATGGCTGGTCCCAAGCCTGGATGAGAAAGGAGGAGGGTTGGGTGTGGTGCTAACAACCCCACCCCGTAAAAACCCTGCATTCTACAGAAACGCCAACAACAGACCAAGAGACTACTGCCCTGGGAGAGGAAGGGTCCTCATCAAGAGGACACATGACACCATGGGCTGAAAGCCATGAGTCTATGGAAGTTACAAGGCCGACCCCCCTCCTATCGACTAGGACCATCAATGTCGGAACATGGAACATGAGAATCATGTATGAGATGGGAAAAACAGCACAAGTAGCTGCAGAGATTAAGAGCTAAAACCTCAGAGTGCTTGGAATCAGCGAGACCTATTGGGCACAGTCAGGACAAAGAAGACTGCTCACTGGAGAGATGTGGAGACAACGCTCCACACACAGAAGGCATCGCACTCATGTTGTCAGGACCTGCACAGTGAGTTCTGATAGGATGGGAAGCACATGGATCAAGAATAATCGCAGCATCCCTCAGAATGAAGAAGAACAAGATGAATGTTATCCAGTGCTACGCCCCAACCAACGACAGTTATGAAGAAGTCAAGGACCGATTTTACAACAGACTGCAAAACGTCATGGCCATGTACCCAGAGAAAGACGCCAACATACTCATGGACAACCTCAATGCCAAGATCAGACCTGTCCCTCCGAATCCCCTACACATCAACCCTGTTCACATTGACCTGGACATCAACTGTGAGAAGAAGAAGGAGGAGATTAAGAAAGCCATCAAGCTACTGAGGAACAGCAAGGCAGCAGGACCAGACAACATTCCTGCAGAAGCACTCAAGGCAGACCTGGAGACCACCATAGAGATGCTGTACCCTCTCTTTGAGAAGATATGGGAAGAAAAAGAAGTACCAGCAGACTCGAAGGAGGGCTACCTCATCAAACTACCCAAGAAAGGAGACCTCAGCATCTGCACCAACTGTAGAGGAATAACGCTTCTATCAGTGCCAGGGAAGGTCTTCAACAGGATCCTACTTGAGAGAATGAAAGGTGACATCGACCCCCTCCTCCGAGACTAGCAGGCCGGCTTCTGCCACAACAGATTGTCCACTGACCAGATTTCTACCTTGCGCATCATCATCAAGCAGTCTTTAGAGTGGAACGCCTTGCTGTACATAAACTTCGTTGACTACAAGAAGGCTTTCAACAGTGTAGACCATGAAACCCTCTGGAAGCTGCTTCGCCACTATAGAGTGCTAACCAAACAGGTCAACTTGATCAAGAACTCTTATGAAGGATGACCTGTCAAGTAGACCATGAAGGACTGCCAACAGACAGCTTCAGGGTGAAGACTGGAGTCAGACAAGGCTGCCTCCTGTCACCTTTCCTCTTCCTCCTGACAATCGACTGGACCATGAAGATGTCAACAGCAGACAGAAGAAACGGAATCCAGTGGACACTGTTTGACCAGCAAGATGATCTGGACTTTGCAGATGACCTGGCCTGGCTCTCCCACGGCCACGAGCAGATGCAGGACAAGATAACGGAGTTGGCAGCCAACTCAGTTGGCCTCAAGATCCACAAGGGCAAGACAAAGATCCTTAAGATCAACAGAGCAAATGAGGACCCAGTCACACTGCACTGGAGTGAGCTGGAAGAGGTAGAGGCCTTCACATCCCTGGACAGAATCACTGACAAGCAGGGCGGCATAGACACAGATGTCAGAGCAAGAATCGGCAAGGCGAGGGCAGCATACATGCAGCTAAGGAACATCTGGAGCTCCAAGGCGGTGTCAACACACTGTTCAACTGTAACGTCAAGTCAGTCCTACTGTAAGGAGCAGAGACATGGAGGACAACAACAAACCACCATCAGAAAAGTGCCTGAGAAGGATCCTCCAGATACGCTCGCCCGACACCATCAGCAACGCAGACCTGTGGCAGTGTACCAACCAGCTACCAGTGGAGGACAAGATCCAGCGCAGAAGATGGGGATGGATTGGGCACACCCTGAGGAAGCCAGCCAGTAACACCACAAGGCAAGCACTCAAGCGGAACCCCCAAGGGAAGCGGAAGAGAGAAACACCTGGTGAAGAGACCTCGATGGTGACATCAAGAAGATGGGAAACACCTGGAGACAGCTGGAGAGAGCAGCCCAGGACAGAGCACTCTGGCGGACTGTTGTCGGCGGCCTGTGCTCCAGGAGAAGTGATGGGCCGAACTGACTGAACTGACAGCTATAGATTTGGGAAGGGATGCTGACATTTTTCTATGTTCAACAGTCGGGTGTCCAAACCATAGTCTATGGTCCAAACGCTACTGTCTGCATAGTGTGCATATTCTCATAAGCAGCCAAGCTTAGTCTGTTCTGAAGTGTAACTGACTCTTGTTATGCTGTTCTGTGGCTGCATGTATGACTTATGAAAATCTGATCAGCATGGTTAACCTGGCAATGAAAAGTTCGCTTTTGACTTCACGTGAATGCTTCTTAAAATCGGGGTAAACGAGTACCGTCTAGCATGAAACTAGATCAAGTCAATGCAGAGTGAAAAAAGAAAAACTAATACAATAATATTCTGAGTACTCTTCATTTCAGATCATTCTGTATTATCTGTATCAGGGTTTGCTGCTCAAATTTTTGCTTGGTCTTCATGTTGTCTGGTTAAATCCACAGTTGCAAATATGCAGATTTTGAATGTTCATGATAAACTGAAGTGTGCCTATATGTGCTGACAAATTTCTCCTCATTCCTCAGTCAAGTCAACTCGGCAGCATAGGTTTTATTAAAGCATTGGGAAGGCTGTATTGTTATTCAGAGGGGAATAAAATGCACATAATGTCAAACTAAATTAACCGAAATTTGGCCAAATAATCAAGAACATAAGCAAAAAAAAAAAACATGAAAAATGAGTAAAACAAGCAAAAATGAATAAAATGATTAAGTAAATTGACAAAATGAATAATGCAGTCAAGAATTTGAACAAAACCTCACAAAATAAGTAACATTATGAGCAAAAATGCTCAAAAATAATCAAAAAGAAAAGAAAAGAAAAAAAACACAACAAGTAACAAAATTAGTAAAAATGAACACATTAAACAATGACATTGATAAAAAATAAAATCGGGTTAAAAAATTAACAAAGAATCAATAAACTCACCAATAGATGATCAGAATAATCATGGAAATAAACAAAAATGACCAAAATCCCTGTTTGAAGGCAGTTTATTAGGTTGTAATAAGTTCCATATTATGAAGTTACTCAGTAGTTGAGTAGCTTTTTTGATCAGATACTTTTTCACTCTTACTCAAGTACCTGTGTTTATCAGCACTTCTACTTCCACTTGACTACTTAGAATTATAAAGTAACAGTACTTTTACTTGAGCACTGTTTGTGTTCGCTCTACTCATGTCTGCTGGTTTAAAAGCAACAAAATAGAGAATAGATGTCTGTTCTGCCCAATCCTCTCAAATCCTCATCATAGTTTCAATTGACATTAGTTATATTTCTGTAACTAAAGTCTCCCAAAATATGTCAGTTGCGATAGCGCTGTGAAGATGTGGGTGGGGGGGGATTTTTCGTCCTTCCCCTCATGTGTCTGATGAAACCGTGTCAGTGTCAGTTTGCAGACTCACCGCTGCAGTCGCTTTGACTGTGTGCACATAACATCACATCCAAACACAGATCTGGACGTGTTTGTGGACTGCTTGGACTATTTCTCTGCTGCATATCATCATGCGCTGGTTGCTGGCCGGATGCTGTGGATTCATTTTCATCCACTTTTCAGGTAAATTAACGCATTCAGAATAAAACCGGATTTATTCACATCTAAAAAAAAAAATTACACCTGAAGTGACTTTTTAGAAGGTGAATAGTAGTTAATTGCTGAATATCTAATATATTCTGTCAATATTTGGAGCAGGACTACTATACACATGTTGTTTCAACCACAGCTTTACTGCACATACCAATGTTTTGCATGTTATTTTTGAGTCACAGTTGCATTACTTCCTGGCCATCTGGGAGCAATGGGGAAGTTATTCTCTAAGACAAAGGCTGAATATGATTGACTATTATTGTCATGGCTGATGCTTTTTTTTTATTTGTAGTGTAAACATCCATTTATTTCCCTTACAAGTACTCGATTCGTTATTTTGCTCTTACTCTTACATTGTCAACCCAAAACAATGAAAATCAATTTTAGAAAAGTGAAAAACAAAATGGACAAAATGGTCAAATAAATGAAGAAAATGAACAAGTTATTCAATAAAAGACAAAAATGTAAAATAAAAAAATTCAACAAAGTAAACAAAAATGAATAAGCAAAAAAGTGAACATAGCAAACAACATTTAAAAAAATGAACAATATAATCAACAAAAATGAGTAAAAATCAACAATATAAGCAAAATTACTAAAATGTTCAAGCAAGTTAAATGATAAAGAAATAACCTGCAAAACTGAACAAAACTAAGAAACAACAAATGAGGAAAAAAATAACAAATAATCAAATAAATTAATAAAAATGAGCAAACATTATATCTGCATAATCAACATTACTATTAGCAAGACTGAACAAAATAAACAAGTAAATTAATATAATTTACTTGATTATAGAACTGAAAAGATATAATCAACAAACCAAACAACAAAATGTTGTTAAAGTTAATTTTAGCACAAGCATGGATTAACAGAAAAAAAAATCAATAAATAGTAATATGTTAGTAATATGGCCAAAATAATAAAGTAAATTAACAAAAATTAATAATAGAACATAAAAAATGTAGCAAAAAAAATCACCAAAATAAGTAACAAAATGGAGAAAAATGAGCAAAAACGATGAAGTAAATAAACAAAACTGAACAAAATGAGCTAAAATGAACAAAATAAGCAACGAAATGGAGAAAGTGATTCTAATCATCATGTAAACAAAACTGAACAAAATAAGCAACCAAATTAGTAAAATTATGAAATAATAAAGTAAATTAACAAAAATGAGCAATAGAACTGAAAGAAATGATAAAAAAATCAACAAAAAAAGCAGGGATGTAAGCCAGACAGTGATCTGGAAAACTTCCAAAGTCTAACGGATTGTTTCTTGTGATATTTCTGACGTATTGTGAAAATGTAATCACAATCTGCACTTTTTGATTTGTGTTGTTAACATACAAAGTAACTAATGCTGACAAAAACATAGGTAATTTAGAGATAATTTAAAAATACAAACTCAACATTTACTTTGAGAAAGAATGAATTTGTTAGGATAGGATTAGCAGCTAACTTATTATGTTATGTTATGTTTCATAATACAACTGAAATATTATGTAGCTCAGGATGAGAGTCTGGGCCTTTGTAATAATGAATCATGTAATAAATCAGCAAAATGTAATGGAAGGTCCTACTGCATTACATAATAACATCTGTATTTTGTAAAAAAAAAAAATGCCTCAACACAATATACAGTATAATAATTTCATATCACACTCTATTAGAAAATGTGACAGGGCCACTGCAGTAAATAATGAAGTAGTGTGTAATAATATAGTGTGTAATAATGGAGTGCGTATTAATGCAGTATGCGATAATGTATGAATATTTGTTACATGTTGTGTTTCCTACAAAATGGATGTACTGAAGTGAAAATTTATTCCATTTATTGATTTATTACAGGGATCTGCAACCTGCAGCTCTAGGGCCACATATGGCTCTTTAGACCTTCTCCAGTGGTTTTGTCTAATAATGGGAGTAGCATAATACAAAAAATAAAAATGAACAAAAATAAGTACTAAATCAACAACAAGAAAAATATGAGCTAGTTTATGAACAAAAAAAAGAAATACACAAAATTAGCCATATAATGAAGTAAATGACTGATATCAAGAAAATAAACAACAATAAGCAAAAATAATGAACCAGGTTTGCAAAGGTTGCAGACCCCCGACTTATTACACAATGCATTGTTACTATCAACAACCCAGTAATATGTATATTTTTATTATCACCTGTGACATTTCTTAACCGCTCATGTCTAATGTATTTGTATCATCTATGTGACAGCAATACATAACTATGCTATAATTCTCTAATACTTATTTTGTCTTCTCAGTGGCTGCATCCCAAAACCTACAGGTGTACCAGGCACCCCGGTTTTACGGGGTAACGACTGGTCATCAATTGGGTATTTACTGTATACCCTCAAAGCAGCATATTCAAACCACTGCACAGTGGTACAAAGCCACCTCAAACAACCCAGACAAAACCTCCATCAGTCTCGGAGGTAGGATTTTCACCCACAGCAGACATCAGACCAAAAATGCCATTCTCGTTTTAAGTAAACTGCATGTGGACGACCAGGGAATCTACTTCTGTAAGATCAACGACACATGGGGACCCGGGACTGAGCTACAAGTGGCAGGTAAGAACCTGGAACATGATGTATATAAGCACAGTCTGGAGACAATTCATTAATCTGTAGTTGTAGGAGGATGGAGGGATTCATCTCACTCAGTATTAGTAAAATGTGCCTTTGTCCCACAATAACACAATTTAAATGTGTGGTTTGTTGTGGATTTTTTTTATCTAGTTTATTTGTTATGGAAAATTATGATATAGGATCTCTAAATTGTATTGCTTTGCATATGTAACCTTAATATTTTTATTTTAGTTTTTGATTATTTACATTTTTGGTGATATTGGTTAATTTAAAGAATAATTTTGTTCCTTTATTGTTTTGTGTTTTTTTTTTTCATTTTTTTGCTTATTTTCTTGATTTTTGTTTATTCTTATATGATTATTTTGTTTAATTTTTGTTAATATTTTGCGTATTTGGGGGGATATTTTGTTCTTTTTTGTTCTACTTTGTCCACTTTATTGCTTAAGTTCTTCATTTTTGTTCCTTTTTCTGAAAATGTGGTTAATTTTTTGTTAATATTCATCAATTCTGGGGATTATTTTAATCTTATTGCTTAAATTCTTCATTTTTGTTTGTTTAGTTACACATTGTATTCATTCATCAATTTGTTCTTTCTTCGTTTCATAAACTGAAATATAGGGAAAGAAAAATGCACACATTGATAAATTAGCAATTGAAAATGCAGAAAATGGAGTGTCTTCACATTCAATTTCAAGAAAGATACAGAGATGCGGGACTGAAAATGTCCTCGTCTTGTTCAAATGAAACCTATATCCCCAGTTTAATTGATCAAAGTCTACACTGTCCTTTGCTGAAAACACATCTTAAAGTCACATCTGTGCTTTTACAGAACGCATCAATATCCCCAACGCATTGTACAGGAGCCAGATGAAAGACGGTCTCATAGCCCTCCAGGGTCTGCTGTTGGCTTTCTGTATAGCTGCCATACTGCGCCGCAGACAAACAGTGGTGAGTGGAAGAAACATGATTTTCCCACTATACCAATGTAGTAAAGACCTAAATAGAGACATGTCATGACGGAGACCAGAATCTATTAAAACATGCACAAGACAAAGACTTTGAAAGCCTCAGACCAAGGCAGGAATGGACTGAGGCCAGACTAGATACTTAAAGGCGTTACAGAAACCAAGAGTGGATGCGCAAGACAAACTCTGAAACCAACTCTGTTTGAGGCTGTAACATGTGGCCAGACAGCAGACACAGAGATAAAAGCCCTGTTTCTGTTAACACCCTCTTATTTATACCAAGTAGCAACCTCCATGGCTGAACCGTGTGTCAAATGGGTCATTCAACGAAATGGATGCCATCTGAGTCCACAACATGTGATGACATTCATAAGACATACTGTAAAAATGTGCCAAGTTAAAAGCTGTTGATATAAGTGTTCTTAATCACATAATTTATGAGACTTTTCGATTAGTACATGGTCATTTTTGCCATAATGGCCAACATGGAATTTGCATGTAACATATCATATAAATTATATATAAATTAACTAACTAAAAAAAATCAATCAAAATCAGTCTTTTGTTTTCAGGATTGAATGCAAATCCCTGATACCATAAACTATATTTATTCAAAGCAAAAATATTATATTTAGCAAAAAAGTTATGATTTTGGTGTGTCCCTCTGTTTGACTTACCACCCCATCACACTTTTTGTCTATAAAAAAATGTGCTGTCACTTTAAATGACATGACAAACATGAAATGACATCATTTGAGACTCTGGAGGAGACCAGTTCAAAACCAGGCAAGTTCCCACATTATTTTACACTGTTTATTTATTGTTTTTGGACATTGAACAGGGTTTGTCAAGCTTAACCGTATCACCCCGTCACGCAATATAGATCAGGACAATGCTTTTTTTATTTTTAAAAAATCCCCTATTAATGCAAACAAAGTTCAAATTGAAATTAGTCAGCTAACCAATCACACAGTGAACTGGCAGCTGTTTGAGGTTGAAGTGTTTTATGCCTGAGGTGGAAAACAATGTTTTTTGGAGGATTTGCATGTCTTCCCTGTTGTAGATTTCCTATAAAATTTTGCTCTTAAAAAAAATTTTGAAAATTGCAAAGTGGAAATGGCTCCAGTTTCATCGAATGACCCAAATGCAGTGTCAAAAACTGCAGTGCCTTCAGTGTCCACTGGGGGTAGTCAATCTGCATAGAGTTCCATTTTAAAATTTACAGCAGAAATAAGCATGTTTACAGTCAGGTACAAACAATGGTTTTGGTCTCTATAGTTTATTCCCATCTCTGTGAAGACTGCTTTGAGTGTCCAAGCCAGATATATTCACCATTTCATTTAATTCACCTTAGCACCTGTAGGTCCATTTCTGGATTAGAGTGATAAGCAAAAGTGTTGATATGGTGGCGCCCAGAGGCTCTTTGAGCTTCCAAAAACCTCATCAGAAACCCGTCAGTTGTGTAACAGAGGGTTTGTCAATCTTTTATATTCAGTCTATGATTTATGCACAGAGACAAACAACTTGGTACTAAATAGAGGTTTTGCATTTTCCTGGCAACCACATCCCAGAACAATACCAAAGTGAGCTGAACTGGGATAAGGGACGGAGCCGTTTCTCTTTTACTGGAACAATTAGATGTCATTACCTGAACCTTTAACTGACTGATATAGTTTAAGGGCTGAGATTATTTCTGTTGTGTGTAGTTTTTTCAAGCCACTGTAATAGTGTTAACAAATAATTCAGGTTATGGACTGGATATTTGGTGATATCACTACAGATATGATTCTAATATAAAAATATAAAATCCAGACGAGGTGCAATTGAGGCTGAGATGTGACCAAGATCTTCAACAACAGGCCTGATCTCAAGACCAAGTCCATTCCAATGTCCTACAGCACTGCTGCTGAGCTCAGGGTACACAGTAGTTCTGTAGAGGACATAAATTAAAGTCAAAACATTAAGTATTTAAAATTTAAGTGGGGCAGCTGTGGCTCAATAGGTAGAGCGGGTTAGCCCAGGAGCCGAAGGGTTAGCAGTTCAAATCCCAGCTTCTCGTGTCCACAGGCACGAGTCGTGTCCTTGAGCAAGACGCTGAACCCCACATTGCTCCCATACACCAGTGTCACTGGTGTAGGTATGTGTGTGTGAATGGAAAGCAGTGTAGAGCGCTTTGAGTGTCGTAGGGTAGAAAGGCGCTATATAAGTGCAAGACCATTTACCAAGTGATGAATACTCAAGGAGGTAAATCAAAGTAAGAAAATATGAAAGTGGTTATGGTCAAACAATCAGGGTGGGTCCCATTTCATACAGGGATTATTTTTGCATTTTCGCTCCTCTTTAAGCTCTTCACTCTGCTCTTTTATTAAATCAATCAAGTCTGGGTAATTTTTTGCCTAAATATGCCAATAACTTGCCCAAATCATAACTACAACATCATCTGCATGGTTTCTGGACTCCCATGTTTGCTGAAAAATGATACTTAAATGCTATACTCAAAATGTGACGTGTATGAGTTTGGAGTGAGAATGTGCAGGACTAATTGTATGTGAAGGCTGGATCGTGAATACAGGACTACTGGTACTAATTTATGAATAGTTATTGCTCATGAACCTATTGGTTTTGGTGATGTCTTAATGTTCCATATAAACAAAATACACTCAGCCGTACATTGTTTGTGCCATTAGCACATATAAGTGTTATAAATCTAGTGAACGGTAAGATACTGTCATTGCTACAGACACTTACCTTATAGTATGTGTGTAAGAATTTCACTATATTTCATACTATAAATAACAGTGCTTTAAGTAAATTGCACTGTATGTATTATACAGAGTGATTTTAACATTATTTGTTTCCCTCTCTTTCTTAATTTCACTCCACAGATGGAAAAGAGAGACAGCATCTATGAGGAACCAGAGACTGATCACATCTATGAGGTTTGTTGCCGCTGTTGTGTCATGCAGTTTTGTCAGTAATCATGCTGTGTTGTTGTTATCTCTCTCCATCAGTCTGGAAGATGCAAAGCCCTATGGCAGCAGCTGTGCATGTCCTCGACATTAAGTCAGAAAAAAAGGCAGAAACAGAACACACGCACTGTCTTTCTGCTTCGCGGCTCACTGAACTTAAACCCACAATTGTCTTCCTCTGTTGCTGCAGCTCACTTTCTTTCAGTCCTTTACACAACACTGACAATATGTAAAACATTCTCCATGTGGGTTTTTATTTTATTTTTGCATGTAAGAGTTGAAAAAAACTCCCACATTTTTATAATACAGTAATCAGTAATCAAAGGTATGAGAATATTACTACACAGTTGCGTATGAAATCAACAAAAACAACTCAAAATGATGACATTGGGAATACTTGGCCATAAAATAAGGAACTAAAATAGAAATTAATTTAAGTAGCAACAGACAGCTCAAGGCTCCTGTGGGCACCATAGTGAGCCACATTTGCATGGCAATGGGCACACGTGTGTTCAGGCCAGATATGAAATCCTACACGTAAGACTTTGAGTAAATTTTCAAGTATTTCAAGGTTACAATTGTGGCAGATCATCAGAATTCATCACCATTAGTACCTAATCGGATCTGTAGAATTTGCAGTAAAGTGAAGAAAAGGCTTAAAACTTACAGCAACTTCCTGTTTTATGGTGAGCTGTCACTGCTCACCATGCTACTATGACGACAGCACCAATACGGACATGTAGTTTCAGGATGTCAGGGTAGGGCAATGAAACATGTAAAAGTTGGTTTTAAAATTCACCAAAATCCTCAAAATGTGACATATCACCATGGCAATGCCTTTGAAGATTGGTAGATCATTCGAATTACTTTTGATCACTGAGTTTGGAGAGGATCTTGGCCAAATTACAAATCATTTCACAAAGGCATATATGAGGAGTTTATTAAATTACGATGTTAGGAAATTGACAATTTCATACAAAATTCAAACAGCAGATTTCCTCTTGGGTTCGGGTCACACTATGAGTACACGTTTTTTGCTTTGTTTGGGTGTGATGCACTGAAGAGATGCTGGTGCTATGAAAATTGTAGCACCAGCAGTTTGTGGTTTAACTGATGTCTCACAACATCGGGGACTTCAGATTAGAGCCTGAGATGCAAAAGGTGCTCGCTGTAATATTGAAACATGTCGAAATGTCAGTGAGGTGGCTGAATCAGATGCAAATATACTGTGTGAGGTTATTCCAAAAAACACACAGGCTGTGAGAATATAATTTTTTTTTTTTATGTTGGCCAATTACATACGCACAGTATAAATCATCAGAGTGGATTCTTTGTCATGTTCACTTCTATTTGTTTTCCAGGGCTTGGCGATTGAAACATGCCAGAGTGATTTGTACGAGGACCTGGCTATTTACGCAGACGCAGATGGCACCGAGGCCCCGTGGGAGTGAAATATTTATCAGCACCTCTACAGCTTCACAATAAGTAACCATGCCCCCAGTCAAAAGTTTGGACTCACCTTCTCCTTCACTGCTTTTTTTCTTTATTTCTATTATTTCAGATATTGTACATTCATACTGAAGACATCCAAAAAGTGAAAGAACATGTGTGGAATTTACTTGTAGTTAACATAACAGTGTTAAACTATCCAGAACATGTTTTCTAATTTATTTTTGAATTTCCAGAGTAGCCACACATTGGTGAAAACTTGGCACACTCATGTCATTCCCTTATCAGATTCACAAGGTGGTCACATGAAACATTTTTCAGTTACTTTGCGACATTTATTGTCTTATCATGCGTCAGACCATTAGTTGTGTTGTGCTGCAAAACAGTGGGTACAGAGACAATAGCCCTATTAGTGCTACTACAGCAACTACTACAATCCATATTATGACACAAAACACTCAGATAACCTCATAAGCCCTAGCCATATTTCTCCTAAGGACATCTATGTGAATATATTCCTAGTGTCAGAAATAGTGTGTCTGTTACTATGCCTGAGTAAATTGGAATAAACCAAAGGAGATATGGGAAATTTCTAAGCTTGCCTGATTTGGTTTCACCCTGCTAACATGAATCTATTGTTGGCTTCTTCTTGTCCCACATTTTAAAAGTTACAATCATTTATAAAGATTAATGTTTGCATTAAATACACTTCTGGTCTTATTTTGTAAACATCAGGTTCTTAATCTTTAGGCCACATTTGAAAATAAACACTTTTGTCTATTTTATTCAAATTTTTATAGTGGATGTGTAGGTTTGTTTCTTTTTATTGGCCTTAAAGGAGTTAGTACCAGATAAGTACCGTAATTTCCGTACTATAAGCGCACCTAAAAGCCGTCAATTTTGTCCAAATATGACACTGCGCCTTATAATCCGGTGCGCCTTATATATGGACTAATTCCAGTCAAGTTCCGCACCATTTGTCTGTGTAAAGACCCCGAAATGGCTCGTTGCAAGAGACATGTGTCAGTTCCAGGTCACGGCGAGAATGACCCGGAAGTCAGCACTAGCGGCTAGCGAAAATAGCCGCTAGCCGCTAGCAGTATTTTCATTCATTCTGAAATGGAATGAATGAAATTAGTT
>JAQQAE010000076.1:27610-46204 GCA_029823295.1 Pseudamia nigra | reverse complement strand
GCAGAGTGTGCGCAGGGAGCATTCGCTCGGTGGTGTAGGGGTTTTGTTTGCACTGAGCATGCGCGCTTTGCACACAGTACAGGGCGCGAGATGTTTTCTTCTTCCTAGGAGGGGCATGACAGAAAATAATTGAGAAGCACTGCCCTACACTATTTATATCACTGTATATTTTCTGGTTCCTCTGATTAATGATTGGTTTGCTTCTCAGGCTGGTAACCTGCTAAAGGTTATGGGTATTTTTTTCCCCAAAGATGCTGAATTATTGGATTTAACTTGAAAATAAGCTTTACCATTGCAAACATATCTGAGTCATTCAAAATACTAATTCTCCAGACAGCAAAGATGGAAAATTTGGCATGATTTGAATTTGGTAAATATTTCAATATACCTTCTGCTCTGTTGTCTTCTGAATACATTCCTTCAGAGGTTCCTTCTCCAGAGGTTTGCGAATGCGAGCCACTGTGCGGTTCTCACAGTCCTCAATACGCAGACGCAAGTCCTTGACCTCCGAGATGTAATTCTTACAAAGGGTCTCATCCTGTTGACCTGCATAACAACACATAGTACATACATATCACTAAGAGTTAATGAATTTAGGGCTTCAACCGACAATTATTTTCTTCATGAAATAAAATTAAAATAAAAGGTCTCCATAATTTTTCTATAAATCAAAGCCCTTTAAAAACAACAACAACAACAAAAGAAACAACTTTATCCATTTTTATTCATAAATTACCAAAATGGTACATGTTGATAGCCTAACTGCATATTATTTCTATTATTCATTTACTGGAGCCTATCCCAGTTGACATAGGAGTACGCCCTGGACAAGTCGGCAGTTTAATCACAGGGCTAAGATATACAGACAACCATTCACACTCACATTCATACCTAATAGAATAACCAATCAACCTACAGGACATTCTTGCTGTGAGGAAAAAGTGCTAACTACTACGCCACCTTGCCACCAATCAGTTAATCTAGTTAAAACGTCTAACCTCTTGTTTGCAGGACACAGTAAGTGTTGCATAAATAATTTTATGTTGCTGATTACTAATTAGGATTTGTAAACATAATGCAGTCTACATTTTCCATTCATTTTCAAACAGGCTCTACCACAGGTAACAAATGTGCAGTGACTGGACATGCAGTCTTTCACGTCGTGTCCCAAGCACACAGAGCTAGATATAATGTGCAGTATTTGTACAAGTAATTGTACCATGCAACAGCACTATTACATGAAATAGCATCAGCAGCATATCAGACTGTAGCTGAACCTGCAAGAAAAAAAAATACATAAAAAAGCTTGGGAACCAAAGCAACATGCAGTCACTCTAACTGCAAAACATCTTAGACAAGGCTTAAAGGCAGGTCTGCACATTTAGCTCATCTGGAGACAGCTTTGACTGATTTCACACCACTCACCTTTGAGCCTAACAAACTTTAGGTCTGAAAAGTGAATTGATAAAAAATGTGAATCCTATAAATTGTTATACACTCCACATACTGCAGAAAAGTCCTATTCCATAAAGACTGTGTCACTGAATGATCACAAGCTAATTTGTTTGATTTAGATTTAATATATCACCTTTCTCCATGGAGCGGAGTAGGTTTTCAAAATGCTGCGTTGACTTGGTGTAGTCCTCCTCAACCTGCATACGGTCATCAGGGCCAAAGAGCTGGGAGTCCTGGCTGTCACGCATGAAGTCCTGGTAGTGTTGCTCCACGTTCCTCATCACCAACCTATATTCCTCTGGTTTCATGGTCCTTAACTAAATGGGATGCAGGGAAAAAGGGTGCCGGTTTAGGACACAAAATGTCACCAAATACATACCCTAAAGACACTGTTATTTGATTTGATGGTATGTTCTGTCTGTAATTCAACTTTGTTTCATTAAGCCATCTGGAAACAACAGAAAGGACTTCAACTGATAAAAATGTTTGTTTTGGACCTTTGTATTTTCTTAGAAGACCAAAAGTGGCCTTGCCATTTACATACCGTCTAATTTATTGTGTTACTTTTATGAATAATAGCTAATATTATACATTTGTTATGAGTAGTGTCATTTTTCAGGATACAAGCAGTAACACCCACCATGGTGATGTTCCATGAGTGTATTTGTGCAAAGTCTTTCATTAGGTACTGCCATGACAAAAGGCTCTTCATGTCTATGTGCAACCTCTGCCACATGGACACCATCTGCTGATGACCTGCATCCAGACTTAAGGAGGAAAACAGACCATTTTAGAAATTATATCAGGTAAAATCATTACATGGACACAGCCTAACCAAATGAAAGAGTTTAATAAACAGCTTTTATTTAGAGTATTGTGCTGTGTTCTGACCTGGACACACTGTCCACAGCATCCTTGTTGACTGGAGGTACCATAAAGCAGACAGAAGGTACCACTGCCTCATGGCCTGAGCGGTTCAGCACCTTCCACTTGAAGGGTTGAGAGTTGTTGAGAAGAGCACACTCATCGCCTTTATGTACAGTGATCTGAAAAACAATTTGGTGGATACACATTATTATAAATATAAAACATTAAATAAAACATACTTTGAATGAATAAAATGGAACAGAAAAGCCCACATTGCTATTGTACAGGATGGTCTAAAATTAATACAAAAATAGTACTGCAACTTCTAGTGCACAGGTGTGTAAATAAATATAATAAAATTGCATCCTCACCTCTTGTTGCTTAAAGTCGCAAACAGCCTGAATGGGCAGTTTCCCTTTAATAGAGGTGGTGGGGTTGCGCGGTTTCAGCTGGATGATGGATTTGGCTCTCTTATTAAGACCTGTCACCATGGTTTTGAATTCATCCAGCTGTTCTCTCTCCTCCTGTTGGAAGTGATTACAAATTAGACTAGAACAAAATCATTTAAAAGTATGCAGTGTCCATGGAGCAGGATAACTTGATTCTACATAATTGCATCTTCACATACAGTACATTCCGCTCTGTCCAACATTATCCAAGTTTAAATACTGTACAGTGCTGCATGAGCATTGATAAATTTAATGTGGATCACAGCACTCACAACAGCATCCTGCAGGAGATCCTCCAGGCGTGTAGCTGTTGTGGAGCGATCACAGCTGTATTTCTTTTTCATGTTCTCTTGCATTTTAGCCATCTTGTCCTGAGCCTCTTTTACATCAGCAAAGAACTGCAAATAAAACACATAAAATTAGGGGCAGATAATTAGACTTTCTCTTCTAGTTCCGTCAAAATTCTCTGGAAGGTTCTTGGATTATTTTTATTTATACCAGTGTCAGTGTGATCTGTACCTGGTAGTAGGCTGTGTTTTCTTTGAGATGAGCCTCAATACAACAGCACAGCTGAAGGATCCAGCTCCACTGAGTCTGTAGGGCAGCTGTGAAGGCCTTCAAGAGAGCAAAAAAAGAATTCCATGACGATAGATAAGTTAAGAAAGTTTTGTTTTTCAGAATGTAAGAATTGCAATTCACTTAGTACAATAATCACCTCCACTGTTTTCTTGCCAGGATGACCATCCCTGACAAGTTTATCTCCCATAGCCTGGATGTCATTGATCTTCCTCTCTCTCAGCTCAAGTTCTCGCATGAGGCCCTGAAAAATCCAGAGAATAAGAGAACTATCATAATGCTTCTTTGGATTTATGTGAACAAGTTTGATATTATCATCAAGTTTCTGTTTCAAAGACATACAGAGTAGTTGTCTTTCTTAGAAGTCATGTTTGTGTTCCTGTCACTCCAGTCAAAGTTGACCTCTTCCTCTTCTTTGTCATTTAACCACATGAGTTCCTTAGTGGCTGCACTGACAAAGGTATTAAGTGAGTCCAAGTTCCTCAGGCGTCCCTTGGAAGAGTTCTGACAAAAATATAAGCATACATATTTTGAGTAAACCACATTTACAGGTTTTTAAAAAACATACTCATTTATAAACCATACATGATGTCTGATAACATGCAACAATATTTTATTGCATACTGCATATTTACCAGTAGTTTTCCATACTGAAGGTCCAGTTTACCCAGGTATTCTCTGTATGTGCCCTTACTGACTGGTGAGAGCTGACTCTGAGGAACCGCAAGGAAGTAAAAGAAATAATAAGAGTTTAATAAAAGGGTTGCTTATATTCACTTTATTTATCAGAAAAATAAGCAACAGGACATGTCCAAACTTTAAGCAGATAGTACCTCGTCAGACTTGGCCCGTTCAATCTTGGATTTGAAATCCTCCACAGTCTGGTGTAGACCTCTGTGGCTGCCCAGCTGGGACTCCACTGAGGGCAAATCAGACCCCCATTCTCCTTCATTAATGCGACGCTGATTCTCTTCCACCCAGGCAAGCAGATCCTGGACATAGCGCAGGGTGACGTCATCCAACTCAGGTCGGGCCTTCATGGTAGTCTGCTGGCTGGTCTGGGTCAGGGGAACTTGGGCAGCCTTGAGGCGAAGGTTGTAATCACTGCGTATATTCACCAGACGCTCATGAAGGCGGTACACCCTTTGGAAATGAATAAGACAGTATTTAGTTAGTCCACAGCTTCATTCTTATGCATAGTTTATTATTGTTTCACTTGTACTTGTCTATTTGAATTGTTTTGTATCAAAAGGCACTTCAGCCATCACCCACCTGCGATACATCTGTTCAGCCTGAGGGTGGCGCCCATCCTTGAGGACCTGTATATCATTAAAGAGCAGGCGAATCATGTTGTCTGCCTTGTCCAGCTCTCTCTCAACCTCTGCTGTGTGTTGAGCTGGTTTCCCTGCATTAAGAAGATGAATATCCTGAAAGGACAAAAACATTTTTTAAGTCCACATTCTTTCAAAAACCCACCTAAATTACATGAAATGAAGACTACGTAGGTACAAAGACGGAAACAAAATAAAATTTTAAAAACATGGCCTGAAATTCTGTGAAATATGTGACTTTAGATTCAAACCATGTCAGCTCATATCACCATGAAATTGTCAAGAATTACACAACAAAACACAATGCGTAATGATTTTTGAGATTCTTTTCAGCGTTGTGATTAAATATCAAAGTATTAGACGTGTACAGAACTCACTGTTTGGAGCAGGGTCTCCACGTGACTGAGTTGGTCATCACACACCCCAGACTCCATTTGGACTTTACTGAGAATCCTCTGGAGCCTCTCAAGTCTGCATTAGCAAAAGACAAGATAAAAATACCATCATCAGATATAAAAAAAACACATTCTTCAATTTCCTTCTGTTATTTTATTAGAGCAGAGGACAAGACAGTAGTGACTGCTTCTACATTCCTCTGTTTCATCATCCTCCTTGACATTTCCCAGGGTCAGCAAGATCAACTACATCACATTTAAGACACAACAAATTAAATCATTTATCTGTGTTGAAGCAAATATCACAAATGATGGGGGTGGACACAAATTCCACAGTGTCATTCTTCTGTACAAATTAAATAAATAAGTAATAATAAGTTGTAGCTATAAAAACATTGGTGTTTTTCACACTCCCACTGTGTCTCAGGAAAACAGCACCAAGTGAGACAAAGTGTCTCCATTTTTGCACAGAGAAGCCCACTCTGCTCTTGAGTCTCATCGTCTTGTTTATGTTAAATGAGCAATCTCGTGACATGATTAGTCAACCCTGACAATGTCTTTGTTTGTTAATAGTCGACATGTAAAGTGCCAGCAAAGGCAAACTAAATGTGCAGTATATCTAAATGTTTTGTTTCCTTCATCAAAGTGAAAAGCAGAAAAATCAACCTGGCTGCAACCTGAAAACTCTGATGTGAATTATAAATTAACAGGCTAACTGAAATCACTGAAATTAGACGTATACTGCATCCCAGTGTTTCTACAGTATGTTATTTTCTGTGTTAAGGATCATGTACAGTAATGTTAAGTATCATTACAAAGCACGGTCTATTTCCTGCATTTGTTGCAAAAATCACCATCTCACTGTGTGTGAACGTCATTATTATGTGATTATTTAGGGGAAAAAATGAAGAATTTTACCAAAGTATTGACTTAAACATTGTTCTGTTGATTAAGTAACGGCCACGATGTTTTACTTGTATATTTTTCCTCACCTCTCAAACTCTATCCTGAGCAGTCGCTCTCTCTCCAGGATGGCTACATGGAGTCGCCCCCATTCCTTCTCCACATCAATGGGATGGTAGCCTGGAGGGACCTTAACCTGACCAGCATGCACTGCACTCTGTCAGAAAAAAAGTGTGTTCATTATTACACAGGAAAAATAGAATCCGAAAAGAAAATCGGTTGAATATTCAAGTTAGCTTGCCTCAAAGGACTGGTAGATGTGTTTGGAGCGGTTCTTGTCAGACTCTTTCACCGGCAGCTCGGTCTCTTTGAATTTCTGGAACTGGCGCCACAGAAGCTGAAGAAAAAATATACAGAAAGTAAATACAGCTTTTTTATTCCTTTAATAATGGTGCCAAATATCTATGTTTTCAAACTTTTAAATTGCTTTTATTCAGGTGGTCTAAAAAGTAAAAAAAAAAAAAAAAATAGCATATGCTGTCTTTAAATCATTTTAAAATCCTTGTACTTTCTGAAAGGATGAGTTCAGTAGTGCTGCAGTCAGTAAGTATACGGTAAATACCGTACTACTCATTCACATGACTGATGGGAAGAGCCTTACACTCCAAGGAATAAACAGTTTCCCTGCCTGCATTAATGCTGTTTATTTTATAACTGTGTGTAATGCCGTTAACTGGTTTAAAATAGCGCACTTTAAACAACCACCTCTGGGAACCTTTTGTTTCTGTAGAAGATTCATTGGGTGTGGCTGAGCTGTGATTTTCCTAAGGATTAAGTTCAACATTATTTGCCTTTTGGCTGTATTTTCTCAGCATTAGAACTGCCCCACCTACAGAACAACAATGTCTATTTGTGTTTCTGACCGCAGCATGCAGCTGTATCTTTGATCAAGCAACAGATTCCTAGTTCTTCATAATCCTTTATGGCATGTGCTAGATGGTTTTCAGTTCAGCAGTATGGAAAGATGTTTAGTTAATTTGAAGCTCCTTAGTCCTACTGAGCTAAACACCAACTACATGTAAATTTCAAGACTGATATAAGCATATCAACTCACCTCTATCTCCTCATAGCTGGCAGGGAACTGCTTCTCCTCAAAGATCATGACATGGTGGCGAATCCACTGGAGGAGAAGAGTCACCAACTCATAGTATTCCTGCCAGCGTAGCTCCAGCTCCTGCAGCAAACACAGCAAAAAAAGATAGCTGGGAGTTAACGACAATGGACAGGAGGGCTCTTCTTCTCCCGTGTCACTCACACACCACGCTAAACTCAATTAGGTATCAACAATCAAGGGCTTGTGTGAATGGCCGAGAAAATAGGAGAAAGGGTTGAGGAGGGGGCAACAGACAGAGAAAAGTAGACACATGCAGACGTAAACAATATTTAATGAACCCTTTGTCATGTTCCCAGAATACGTGTGAGTGTGCGGTATTATTACCTGTAAGCTGGGTTATGAGATTTCTATATCAAAATGTGCAGACTAATATAAATACCAACTTCCACATTAGTCAATTTTGACACTGACACTTGTAATACAGATGAGTATTTTGTTAATTTCATCAGATGTGAGAATACACATTTAAACCTTTCCCTTTGGACTCTGCAGCAGAAACACCACAGGTTGCTAATTCCCTACAGTACATAGTTTCACAAGACTTCTATTGCTCTTTCAACTGCTGCTAACATTAAAAAACACTCAGCGCAAAAGCCTGTTTAGAAGAGTCACACGCTTGCCAAGTTTTGTTACATTTGATCAAGTAGCCCATCAGATCAGAACAGAGTAAGGTTCAGCCTGAAGCATGTTTATTTAGAGTGTTTTATGCATGTCAGTCAGGAATCACTGAATAAAACTTTTAAAGGAATATACTGTATGCTTACATTAACTCTCATGCCATCGTGTACATCAGTGCGAGGCATGGCGTCATACAAGGATGATACATAGGTGATGATGGATTTCTCATCAGGATGTGGCACATCAACATCTGAAAAAAAAAAAAAAACATTGTATGCCACTTCACCATCACAGATCAGAGATGAACAACAGTGACACCATATTTGTCTGATTTCATTATTAACAAAAAGGTGTAAGGTGGTACCCTCAGGATCCAGTAAACGTGTCACTCCCAGGTCTCTCTCTGCCACACCAAAAGCCTGTTCCAGGTTCTCCAGGTTATTCTGTCGGTACACTTGGCCCATGTCGATGAGTCTTGGACTAGGAACACAAACGAGGGTAATTAATCACCAAAGCGGTCACAAAGGGGTTTAAACATTTTTATTCAAGTACGTATTTGATGAAAACTTGATGAATGGTACAGGTCAACTAAGCCACTTTTAAGAGTGTGTACTTAATGCTTGGCTCTGACCACTCGGAAAATGCATGATCACTGACAATCTAACAAAGTTGAGCTGTTTCTATTTTGCTCTGCTCTAGGAAAGGCAAAAAGCATTAGATAGCAACAACAGCAATGTGATGAACAAATGGAGAGCATGTCAAGATGCACGAATGCGGTGATTGAAAGCCAGGATCAAAAGCTGATTTCCTCCCATGTTAGTAAAAACACAGTGTATGTTTAAAATTGTTTACAAATCGGTATGAACTTGTTTCATGTGTGAGAAATAATCTATATTACAATATTTTTATTTGAAATTTGGTGAAATGTTATTCATAGTTAAAGCTTTTATACAAACACTACAGATACAAAACAGTCAAACCTGTGGCCTCTTATTTTTTTCCTTTTCTTTACTTATTTCCAGAGCTGGATGAATGACCGTAGATTTGCATTTGAAGACATTCTGCCAGTGGCTAAATGCTCACTAAAAAGCTACACCTGCTCAGCTGTAAGAGCACCTGCCTTTTTTTCCTCTGGGTGTTTGAATCTCTGTCAAATATCAGAGCATCTACAGACAGAATGAAATTTATAAAGCGGCACAGTCTGACACGTTTTAAATCAGTAGCCAGCCTCACTTTTACTCACAGAGCAAATCAAATGTAATGTTTTAAGATTGCAGAGCATGAGCACAAGTATTACAAAATCAAAATGTGTAGCTGTATTAAATTGCAGAATTGTTTATGAAATACTGTCAGTATTTGCACAAAGCAGCAATAGAAGATCCCTACAGCTCTCTAATGCGTAGGATTCCCCTGTCTGAATGTTGCCCGTAAACAGGGGGGGACCCCACATGGCGGACTTCACGGACAGAGTAGTGCCTTGCTGGTCTGTAAGAGTTGCTGATGCTCTGAGCTTCTCTCCCATGAAAGCTTCGACACCTCCATCCGTGTCCCAGCTCATCACTGCTAGACCGTATCCCAGAGCTGTGAGAACCCCGTCCTGAGTCCCAGGAGGATTCCTCTGATGGGATATCCTCACATACCATGACCACCCGCTTATCTACACTGCTGACAGATCCTGAATGGCCAGAAAAGCCAATACTTTTTTTTCTTGACTTCTTCCTTACACCAAGCATCGTCCAGAGAGAAGGATTGTTAACCAGTTGGAAAATTAAAATATTAAGCTTTCATGGTTGCCATTACAGGTGCGCCATTTCAGTGGCTTCATCTTGAAATCCATCAGGTGTGTCTATAAACCAATCCTATGCATTGTCTCAGGTTTCCACGTGAGAATCCTCTTAATCCTTTGGCACTGCAGCCAACATGAAAAAGCCTCCTCCTCTTGTCACACTCAAGTCCATACTCTCCTTCAATCAAGCTTTTTTACGTGGACAGCAAACACAGCTGGAGCTCCTTATGATCCAAAAGTACGCATCTTGACACCACTAGAGTCTCCGGATGAAGTCTGCAGAATGAATAGATATTGTGCGCACAGATGCCCTGGTTTTTGCCTAGGCATGAAGTAATGCTATACTTTTCATGTAGCAGCCATAGAGTGCTACGGTGACACCCACACACCACACCCCTGACATTTATGAAAGGCAGCTCAAATCCAGCCTCAAGAGTCTCAAGCTAGAAAAAAGGAGAAGATTGCAGGCACTGTCTGGTCCAAGAAAACCTGCCCCTACAGGCCTCTCTTTATTTAATTTCATAAAGCCTTGGAAATCATTGAGCTCTCTTATTTAAAAAGGTTTTGTCCTGTTTACTGTCCGGACTCTGCATGAATCCCCGAGGTAGAACATTTAAAGTGATAAACATCCAATGAGAAAATCTTATGACAAATCTTCCTTCATCTTAAATGCATAATCATTTCTTGCACACAAACAAACACCTAAGTCCTTAATAAAGATACACCTTCTTGTCATGATTTAAGTTTGTCACTAAAAACATCAGAATTAACATTTTAATACCTGTTCAAATTAGTTTAATAAGCTCTCATCATGTTGAATTGAAGAATTATCTTTTTCATACAGCACCAAAGAAAGTGCGGGATTAGTCACAACCAACGCCTACCAAGGGTATTCCTAGCCCTGGGCCTGAAATGTTCACAGCGACTATAAACATATTAAAAATGGGTGATAAAGGATCCATTACAAGTGCATGGGGAATGGGACAAAAGACTATGTTTTATACGTTTTATATGGATTAAGTGTGGCAAATATTTTGGCATTTATTAGCATTCTTGTTCACAAGATTTGTAAGAGTTCATAAGATTTCATAAGATTTGTTTTTTTTATATTTTGTAAAAGTCTTTACAATGTATACTATTAGGTGAATATACAGTAGTTGACCCTTAGGTTATCAGTGCAAATCTATTCATTAAAATGCCATGACAACACTGTGCCATAGGTATCATCTCTGCAAATAATTTTAGAAATAGATAGTTCTCAACAGTATTTAGAGAAGCATTTAACTAAAGAGAAGCTTGCAGGATCCAATTCTGCTCTGCTCACTAAATATTAAATGACAGCCCTAGGTGCTGCTCTGCCATGGCAAGTTTTAGAGTTCTAGCGCTGCTATGGTAAAAGAAAAAAAAAAAGATGTCTAGGATTATTATAAATATTAATCTGACATTAAGCCCTCTGTACAATATATGAATTAGGAATGTTTGTGCAATGATTTGATCACTTTGTCACTTAGTAGCAGTATCCATTTACTAACGTGACCATTTTTTGAGTCAGCCATGCTTGTTCTGAGGTTTGATGTGACACACGAACACAGCTGTAATGAATCATCTTTACAAATCAGAAATTTGCAGTACTTTATATTGAATAAGGTAACTTATGAACCAATACCATACTTAATGTAATGACCATCAAATAATAAACTGCTTCCAAACTGAAGTCTCTGCTACAATACTTAATATAAGATTCTGCAGTGTGACTTAATCATCAATAGGTTGACCAAACTCACTAGTGCTTGTGAATGACCGCGTTGAAGAGTTTGCCGTCCCTCCAGCTGGTGGTGAAGTTGTCACAGCGGATGCCCTGGTAGCCGTCCGTCATCCTCTGCGACCACAGCAGCAGCTTCTCCTTGGCTGTCATGTCTTCTGACTGGCCGTTCACCTGAATATCTGAGATCTAAGACACCAATGATGGATTCCATGTTAAAAGGAGGGGGTCAATTACGGGGTAATAAATTATGTTAAAGAAATTTGGAAGAAATTAGTCATTAGTGGAAACAAAAAGACTTGAACTTTAAGACCCAGAGGTCATTTATCTAGGGTGTGTTGATAAAATCAAAATTCCAAAATCTTGAGTCAGTGAACATCTCTGCAGCTTTCCTTGACTTATGGTTTGGCCACTTACCAGTATTACAGGATATTACATGATTTTGCTCAAGTTTTTGACTTTGAATTCTGTCTGGTCTTGCCTTAGACACGCCTGTACAGCTAGAGCACACATAACTTTTCAAGTCGGAAATTTTGGGCTGGGAAAATGAGTCATTGGCTTTGGGTTTTTCATTTCATCCCTGTGTGATAAAATGAATGTGCATCAGAACTCGAGTCAGTGTGTTCAGCTGTGTGCCCAAGTCCTTTCATGTGCTGTAGCTGCTTTACAAATGTACAAGGATGTATAAACCTATTGCAAATTTCCCATTAACACCCTGTCTCCAATGAACATACTCTACAGAGATGGGTTTACAGTCACTACTTAAATTCCCTGTAAAAACACCCATTCTCTTTTTAATTCTGGGCATATAAAACTTTCTTTTCCTCCAGGAAATGAATTTGACTAATTATATTGTGGGATTTCACACTTGATTACATGATAAAGACATTTTACCAGCTTCTTTGATGTTGAGGCTCTATGACTTGCCAACAGCCACAGTACAGTTATTTCACCCTGCCTCTGCCTGGGAACTTTGTATCTACAGGGCACAATGACACCATCAGCCTATCATTTCACCAAACCACACCTCTCTTGTCTTTATTTCCCTTGTTAAGCCTTAGCCTCAGCTTTGCAACCTTCACAATTTGATATTTGAGGGTGCGGCTCTGCCTAATAGGCTGATGCCAAAAGACTTTTCCCTGGCTCTTGTGGGTATGCAGAGGAAAAGCAGAAGTATGGGATATGGCTCGGAGTGTAGCATGTCAACAAACTGTACTGCAGGCTTGACACACCTTCCCCTTTTGAGTCAGAGAGAATAAATCATACTTACTCAGCCATAATACTTTTTATATTGTCCATAAATTAGCGGTAGCACTGATACTCCCTGACCTGTATCGGTATGTTTTTCTATGGTAGCCCATTTTGATTAGAAAATTTTAATAAGAGGAATTTTGAAGAGCAGATTCCATTCTGATTGCACCCAAGGAGATGGGAAGTGGCAGCTGATAGTTGCAGATCCCAGAGAAGTTGTGTAGGGCGATAATAATAAAATAAACACAACACTGACAGAGGTGGAGACCTGGAAGTGGAGGATGATGGTCCATATTAACCCCAGGGTCAGTTTGGGGTTTCCGTCTGCTATGTCATCATTTCGGATGTTTACCAGCTTGACCTAAGAAAAGACAGTCATAATATCAACAACATAC
Organism: Pseudamia nigra; assembly: GCA_029823295.1. NCBI lineage: Eukaryota > Metazoa > Chordata > Actinopteri > Kurtiformes > Apogonidae > Pseudamia > Pseudamia nigra. The sequence goes on along the minus strand of JAQQAE010000076.1, from coordinate 33,242 downwards.
ACAATGTCATGGTGTGAAATGCCAAATTGAAGTCCATGGTTCAGAGTAGACATTTATGACTGACCTGCCGGTGTCTGAGGAAGTCGAGTGCTATCTGTACATTCTGCAGTTTATGGAATCGCATGCGGCCTTTCTCTCTGGGCTGTGAATCACACAGAAGAAATAAAGATGTGGTTAGTAACAATACAACACCTAAACTGTTTGAAATAAACTTTGTGGAGTGCACAAAGTCATAGTGGACAGTGTTGGCATCAAGACATTTTACAAAAGGAAAATATTCAGGGATCAGTGAGCAATGTAAACTCAGGGACACACCTACTTAAAGAATACCTTATGTAAAAATCTTACAAAATTTTTGCATAAATAATTAATAAAAAAAGGGAAAAAATAGAAACATTACAGATAACAGCTTTACAGTCTTAGACATTAGTCAACAAACTAATTTAAAATTGCAATACATAAAGAAAAAAGAGCAACAGTCTTATAATTATTTGAAAATTTGGGGGGGGGGGTGTTCAAAAAATGTGCATATATGAAACAAAAATCATTTTTAAAAAAGCTTCATGCTGCATTGCAAAGGTAAAGCATCATTTGCATGAGTCATTCGATTGCAAATGACTGCATGTTGAAACCTGGCCTGCAGATGAGAAATGACCAAAATTATGACAAAATAGCACCGTCACTCAAAGTCTGTTAACCGTGCAAAGCCAAGTCAGCAGCAAAGCATGGAATAATAATCATAATAAACCTAAGTGCCTAAAGTAATTTTAAACCCACTCACCAACCGAACGCTCCTGACCACATCTCTCTCCCTCGGCTAGCGCGAGCAAGAGCAGTGCAAAGAGAAGACGAGAAGGCCACACAGCAAAGATCAGAAACACACACAGACAAGTTAAACGGAAGGCAAATGGGAGGCGGAGGAGAAGGAGAATAGAGTAGAACAGTGTTTCAGAAGGTGTTCTCAGGCCAAAATGAAGTTAATGTGTTAAAAATTGTGGAAGTATTCAGAAGATGAGCAGAGCTGAAGCTGGTGGAACAAGCAATGAACTACAGCACCAATGAAGCTAATCTCCAGAGCAAAAAGAGTGTAATAGGTAAAATAGCATATACATAATGGAACACAAATGATTAATGCTTAGGTAGTTATAAGGTTTGAAGAAAGCATGGTAATTCACTTTAAAAAAAAATTATACTCAATTAACAAGCCCTTGTTTAGCAAAGTACAGCTCATGTTAAGTTTCTGACTGACGCATGCTGCAAAATTGTTGCCACCATGGATAATATTCCAGTCAACTTGATATTTAATTAGTGTGGAAAGGTTTATTTAGAGGCTTGATAATGGTTGAGGTAAAAAAAAAAAAGAAGAGTTAAAGCTTGGGCCAATCCAAGACTAGGGTCCAAAGTCTGAGTTTGGGGCTTGACTCACCAGTGTTTCCCCAGAGAGGACCTCCAACAGAGAGATGAGGTTGTGTCCATCTCGAAGGTCTTCATACAGGTCTGACACATGACGCTGTGCCTGCAGGCGAGAAATACAAAACAAGACAAGAAATAAATACAGTATGTGCTTTCTGAGCAAAAAGGCACTTTTGCTTAAATGAAGCTGAACACTAAATCTGCACAGTTGATTGTTTCGTCCACTCATTTTACAGGCGACTGTGACACCAGTGAAATCAAAAGGTCCCTAGAAATTTTTTGTTCAGTTTTTCATAATCATACCAAAAGTTACTATGGAAATAAGGAACTGAATTTTTAGGTCAGTTACTAAAAATCAATACTCTCCAAGGCTGGACAATGCATTTTGTTTCGACCCCACTTCGAGCTTTTTTTTTCCCAATCCTACAATTCTACACAGGAATGCCTTCCTGCAAGCAGCCAAGCCTGAGACTTACTGAAAATACTAAATTCATGCCTGACAAATGACGGATGAAACAATTGTCAAAAATAAAAATCAGTGAGGTAAAATGTGCCCTGGTGAACAGAAAATCTAATTAAATGACAAAAACATGGTGCCTCATTCACAGTGAAAACTCAACAAGTATAATACGTACTGTATAATAGTTTGTGTAAGAGAGGTGGAATCAAGTAATAACATGTGGGGAAAGAAAAAAAGGTGAAAAGGCTCCATGCAAGAGCAATAATGATCATTCTTGCATAAACATACTTAGCTCAATCGTGCTGTAATTTGCTGGTACTGTACCTACCTTTACCCTCCAATGCTGAGTAAAGAAAGAGAATGAAGGATGGTGAAGAGAGGAATGAAATGTGTTGGGGAGGTGAATGGAACAAAAAGAAAATGATGTCAGAGAAGATGAGAGAAGTATTTAATTTAATATGATATAACGCAATGGTTAGAGTGAAATGTTAATTTGGGGGATAAGATAAACGACATGATGGGAGACAAAAAGATCAATCATTGTAAAAGGGACTGGATTATGTTGACAAGAATTGTATCACAGTTACAGAATTCAGCTCTTGATGCTCTTGATGAGTGTAGTGAATGTAACCAAGAGTATGACCACTAGGGATCACTGTCTACACACTGATGAAGAACCTGGGACCACGCTCCTGTTTGAAATCTGCCTTCTGAAGTTGAATACAGCTTCAGTTTGTGTTATAATGTATGGGCAACAAGTAAGCAAATAAAATCAGAGCCTGTTATGACATGCAGTTTTTTGTGCTGTTCAAATGAAATATGCAGGTTTAAAAGACTAGTTTGTACAGAGGAGCCGTATCATCACACCTGAGTTACTCCGTATAAAAGACATACTAGTTCTGCTCCATATATTTAGCCACACTGTCCCCTCTGAAAAGTAGGTGTTAAGCTACAAATTACTTTCAGGGTCAGAAAGGGCTGCTTTGCTTTTCAATGTGAAAATCATTAGTAAACATAGCTGACAGCTATTTGTCCTTGTAACTGTACTTGCCTGTGATCTGCTCTCTGGAAAAAGAACACTTAACATGCCTGAGGTTTGACATAATGTTTACTTCATCTTGTGCAGTTCGCCTGAAAATGATCCCTCCATTGATCGCCATGTTAACAGCAGATGGTTAGAAATTCAGTCTTAAATCTGTTAAAGATCCCATTTGTCCTGGAGCTGCTATGACGTCACATTCGGTCTTGCACAATATAAAAAGATTTATCGAGCACAGGAAACCACTCAGTGATCCTTTACAGTTCTGCGCTGCTGTGCCCAACCTACAGTCTGGCCCTGTCAAGTCAACCATTACGCCATTAAATCAGTTTAACATCAGGTTAACCTTAGAGGAGCAGTTTTTCACATGCAGCCGCAAATTTAACACTTGCCCTGCCAAACATATTCTCACCGAGATATTTGATTGGTGGCTAAAAAGATTAGGGATGATCATTTTTCATCAGTCACCAGCGGTTGGTAGAGTAAATGGAAACAATGCTCAAGTAAAAGTACTGTTACCTCATAATTATAGTCAGGTAGAAGTACTTGTAAAAATAAGAGGATGTGGATGTGGAATTTGTTACATTCATTTTTTTTCAGGTTATTTTGATCATATTGGGCAATTTTCTTGACCACTTTTATTCATTTTTATTCATTTTATTGTGTATTTTCTGATTTTTTCGACTATACTGTAAATTTATATTAATTTGCTTCATTATTGTGATGACTTTTGTTCATCTTGTTGTGCATCTACAGTACTTGTGTATTTTGTTGATCTTTGTTCGGTTTCACTAGACATTTTGAACATATCTATCAATTTACTTGATTGTTTTGTTACTTTTGTTCTGTGCCTATTTTTTTTTTATTTCACTTACTATATGTACTACGTCTTTTATGTTTTTTTTTTTTTTTTTTACTTTTGCTCATCTTGTTGTGCTTTTTGTCCGGTTTTAATTTCCTTTTGTTGATTTATCTTTATTTTGCTCATTTTTTAAACTTACTTAATTACTTTTGTTCATTTTACTCATTTTGTCACTTATTTTGTCCATTTTCATTAGTTTAATTGATTGTATTGTTCATTTTGTACTCATTTGTGGGATAGCATGTGTTTTTTTCAGGTTTTTGTTCATTTTGAGCTTTTTTACTTATTGAACTGTGGCCAAATGTAACTGAGTAGAAGGCAGTTTTTCATCACAAATGTAACTGAGTAAAGCATATTCTGCAAAACAGCTACTCTGAGAAGTACGTATATTTGAAAAAACACCTGAAATACATGTAAAAGAGTAAATGTACTTGAGTACTACCAACCTCTGATCATCACTCAATCCCACTGAGTCTGCAATGCAACAATACTGATGCTTGCAACTTGAACATCGATGTGTGCCTTTCAGTTTGGACCTGGGTATCCGTCCACACCCAGAAGTCTGTGCAACACATGTGCTACCGTTGCCCTCAACCTCCAAGAGGTTTGGGCCGACACCAGAATTTGCCTTTTCAGAGGGAGCTAAGTGAGTCCAGATGTCTATGACTCACCCCCAAAAACTGACGGAGCACACTTAAGAGTAACAAGAGGGAGTAACTACTATGTTCCCATTCACTGGTAGCGCAATATGTTAGCACTGCATATTCATGGAAAGGAAAACACTCTCTTTGTGCTTATTTTTTTCCCTCTTGTTCCATTTTAGAAAAAAAAAAATGAATGGACCAATGTCTGTGGAGTCAGTGCACAAATACTGTGGAATCACTTAATGTCATAAGGTTGTAAATGTATTGCTGCCAACGGGAGTTTCCTGGAAAAAAAGTGGCACAGGCAGGAATATTTTTCCCGCTCTGTAGACGGGGTTATGGCAGGTAATTTTTCACTCTTAATGAGAAACTCAAGAGTGAGGTTTATTTGTCTTTACCCCTTCCTGACCTGTTTACCTCCCTTACTGTGATGTATTGAAGGGCTTTCAAGGTCTAGCTGAGGAGTATAGAGGTGAGGCAACCGAGAATGTATGAATGTTGAGGGATGGTTTACACAGTCTCGTACCTGATGACAGACTGGACTTCTGGTAAGCACTCCATCGCAGTACAGTGTTAGCGACCAAGTGTGAAACCATACCCGCGCTAATGTGTGTTTATATGTGTGTGTGAGCTGGGGTGTTGGTAATTATCAAATATTGCTGTCCTGTTTCACAATAACTTGGTGAGCAATGGATGATGTCTTGGTTCAAGATGTCATTTAGGAGACAATCTAATGACAAGACATCTGCTTCTGCTGTCATAAAATTTGTTGTTGCAGTTGGATAAATCAGAAATCTAAAGTATGGGTACTCATCTATACCCACAGTTGTTAAATTCATGTCATAAACCTGATTGTCAACTCAGTTATTATCTTTGCAAAGCGAGCAACTATCCCTCAAAGTTACTGATTTAATCAGTGATGTCATTTGAGTACAAGGCTTTTATTTTGAAAGCAGATGGAAATGTTTGACCTGTTCATATATCATTAAAGTCTCAACTCTGTGTTTTGAGTGATGTTTCACAGAGCAAATGACTGTACTTAGCCACTTATATTGTTAATGCCCGGACCACAAACAGGGAAATGTCCCCTCTGATATCCAGTGTGACTGTTATGTAAGAAGGCAGGTAACCACATTCCATTTTCCATTTGCTGTGTTTTTCTAGCAACAATTAATATAAACATCATATTGAAATGTCAATAGTTTTAAAAAAGA